>CAKALU010068647.1:20257-108582 GCA_916700995.1 Hozukius guyotensis
CCCCCCCCCCCCCCCCATTTCTTTATAAATTGCTGGCCACTTGTAAGCTGCGAGGGAGGTGAGGGCTGTCTTCTTATTGATTTCTCTTCAGCACTCTGTGTCACCTTATGAGAACCTCAGGCCTCGTGCCTTTGCCGGCCAAAGAGTTCAACATCAGGCCAATAAAAGAAAGAACCTTCTTGGCGTATTTACTCCAGTGATTTGAAGGATGAGGATTGAGAGAAGCCTCCTCCGCTGCTCTTAAAAGAGAAGGAGAGCGCAGGTTCAACTGGAGAATGCTTTACATTAAGCACAGCTACTATGCCAGCAGATGCCAGAAGGTGGTTGGCTCCAGTTTTCAAAACGCAAACCACTGCAGGACAGACGCTTTACTAAATGATGGCTTTTATCCAATGGCTGTGAAGAAAGCAAGAAAAGGCTGTCATCACAGGGCTGTGTTATCAGTGTCGATCAAACTGCACACACGTGGGTCAAGTGTTGGTGATTAACCTGTCACCGTATTTGCTACGCTACAGGGAAAATTGCAAGTCACAACAAAGACACAAGCTATGCAGACTTAGGTGGAATATGATGGACACTACCACAGAGAAAAAGAAATGCAGCGACAACAAAGACTGGGAAACTATAATTCTTCAATTCCACACAGAGGGGAATACAACGTGAAGCGACACAGTATTAGAGAGGTTATACAAGCACAGGTGGGAAGGCAGGGGGAGCGACCGTCCACCTTGGCACCCCTCATTTAAAAAATAAAAAACAGCAAAAGTGCCCCTGTGGTAGATAAAACATGATGCGGTGTCCTCTAGGGAGCCCTTCAAGTGGAGAAAACATGATGCAGTGCCCTCTAGTGGAGAAAACATGATGCAGTGTCCTCTAGGGTGCACTTCAAGTAGAGAAAACATGATGCAGTGCCCTCTAGGGTGCCCTTCAAGTGGAGAAAACATGATGCAGTGCCCTCTAGGGTGCCCTTCAAGTGGAGAAAACATGATGCAGTGCCCTCTAGGGTGCCCTTCTAGTGGAGAAAACATGATGCAGTGTCCTCTAGGGTGCCCTCTAGTGGAAAAAACATGGTGCAGTGCCCTCTAGTGGAAAAAACATGGTGCAGTGCCCTCTTGTGGAGAAAACATGATGCAGTGCCCTCTAGTGGAGAAAACATGATGCAGTGCCCTCTAGGGAGCCCTTCAAGTAGAGAAAACATGATACAGTGCCCTCTAGGGTGCCCTTAAAATTGAGAAGATGTGATGCAGTACCATAAAGGCTGCCCTACATGCTAGAAAACTTTCTGCACGCTGGTGCCCCACCACGTGCATCTGGTGCCCTTTTTATTTTTTTCAGCCCTGCCCCTCAGACGGCTTGAGTCCACCACTGGTTATGAGCTAAGTGGCAGAATATAAATGTTTGGGGGTTAGATGGACATTAGATAGACATTATATCAACATTGTGTGTCCCACACAAACACACTGTACTCTTTGTCCCATTTTTGGTTTGTTGGGATCTGGCCACCCTATTCTCTTGGCCCCCCCCAGGGGGCTGGTAAGATGACGAAGGAGGCCCTCTGAGCCTGGATTGGACAGGGCACACTTGACTCAACAGAGAGGAGAGGTACTGACTGGCAAGCCAGAGAGGCTGCCGCTGCAGTACTTGTCTGGTTACATAATGTAGAATAAATCTCAAGATCGCAAGCTACGGGAAATTTCCAATTCTCCCTTTTGATATCTCAAGTGTGTCACGCAATTTGAACAAGTTTGGGTTAGTTATTTTCTAATCAAGCCTTCATTTCCACCTATTAGCAGATTTCTGGAGAGTTAAGAGGCTAAAGATATGCTTGTCAGGATCAATCCTCTTGAGTGATACGGTGTGAGCGTGTGTGTGTGTGTGTGTGTGTGTGTGTGTGTGTGTGCAGGCGGCTATGACTGTACATGTGCATGTGTGTACCCAGGCATACTGTATAATCCTTCAATGACTGTTTGTGCAACTGACTGACGTCTCCCTCCCTCCGGTGCTGCAATAACAGCCTCTGCTTGTTTCTCTCCTTGTGTGACCCCTCGTCTGTCTCGCTCCGTTCAGAGGCCGGTGGTTATGGGCAACAGCGTCGGTGCCCATTTCGATTTACTCAGGGAAAATGCAGAACAATGTCTTGGCGTGCAGAACCGCATTGCACGACTCAAGTGTCACAACCATCTGGATACGTTACAAACAAGTGCCCTCCAAGGGCAGAAATATCATGCAGCATACTGTTGGGCTTGTATGTTATTTTTGTAGATACAGTAGAGATAGTAGAGCGCTCTGACACGCACAGTACTACAGTGGAAATGTGACTTTCCCAACATTTTATCAAGTCTAAATCCAGTATTGAATCTGCTTATGAAATCTGAACCCTTTCCATACATGAATACCCTGACAAAAAGGTTAATTTTATGAAGTATACTTAAGTAAAATTCAAGTATATTTCCCCCAAGTATACTTTATGTAGTAAGTATATATCAATGTTTACTTGTATAGTAAGTGTACTACTTCAATACTTATTGGGACTAAATTGGCCCACTTTTTAGTTCGTAGAAGTATACTTTTAAGTATACTTTAAGTGTAGAAATAGCAAACTTTGAGTACACAACTAGTTTGCGCCTGCATTGTATTTTGTGCTGCAACTATACTATGAACTTTACTACAAGTGAATAGGTATACTGTTTAGTAGTCGTATACTTGTAGCCCACTTTTTCGTTTATGAAAGTACACTTTAAAGTACTCTCAGTCAACTTGTTTAATAGTTTTTATACTGCAAGTATACTTGTATATACTTGTAGCCCACTTTTTAGTTTATGAAAGTATACTTTGTATACTTTAACTTAAAGTACTTTGCCAATGATTTATGTATTACATAAAGAGACTTGCTCCTTTTGCTATTTGACTGGATTTTTTTTGACAATAAAAAAGTAATAAGTAAGTATGAATAAATTCATATCGAAACATCCGTTCATAAACTCTCACACACTTTAATATGCTACTCTATCAAAAAGTAAGCTCAACTACAAGCCAAGTATACCTTTCTGTAGGCCTATAAGGCTAGAATACTTAAGTACTTAGGTATAAAAATATACTTAAGTATATCTCGATCAAAAAATATACTTAAGTATATCTTGATCAAAAATTAAGTACAAGTATAAGCCACTTAGACATTACTGTATACTTGTAGTATAAGCTAATTATACTTAGTATATTTCTGATAAGTACATAAAAAGTAAACTGAAAGTATACTCTCTTATTTCAACTTTAAAATAAGTATACTAATAGCACACTTGAATAGACTTCTATTTGGTAAGGGTACTTGACGGTGGAGTCATTAGTAATAGCTTTATGTCATAGTGTATACTGGCACCTAGGGGGTAAAGACTGACTCAGTTACATTCATTTGTGCGCTTGTGCCACATGGCTAATTTCCGTTGGTTGTTCACACACTCCCTGGAAGACAGCGTTAACCTTTTCTGCCTTTACCGTCTTTATTTGAATTCTGTTGACACCTTCTCTGACTCAGAGAGAGAGACTACAGGCAAATTAGATTGTAAACATGTTCAAAGACTTGTCACTCCACAGAGCCGTTTTTTCTCTGAAGTGAGCGGAGAGTCTCGCTGGCTTAAATCCGACTTTTACCCCACCTCGCACCCTGAATATTATAGGTTTGATGTTTAGCCTCTCCATCAAATGCAAAGTATTCTCTTCCGTCTTAAATCCGGTGTTTCTGCTCCCTAAAGCCCCTCTACAGTATGTGGAAGAAGAACACAGGCAAAGCAACATTTGCATGGGGGCGCTAGAATAAACATCATGTTGAATCACAATTTGCTTGTGCAAACTGTGAATTACACTCAAAAAGTGTGGAGGTCAATATATAAATGGACTGAAATGAGAACGTTCTGGATTACAAAAAAAAAATAAAAAATTCATTAACATGCAGATCCTTTTTTCCTCCTTCTTTTTTCTCTTTTTTTTTGAAATTCCTCTCCCACAACCTTTGCTCTTGGTGCAGATATACGTACTGTACAGTATCATATGTGTCACTCTCTGGTTGCAAATCAAAATTGGTTGCGCGTCAATCAAAGGTGTTGATCCATCAGTTTGGAATCTGATACATCTGAAAGATAATTCCTGACAATAAGAAGATTACCTTTAGAAGGTGCTAAATTTGATTTCCAGAGCATTAATATAGCAGCAAACAACTATTTGCTATGTAAAGATAAAGAGGAGTGATGTCTACCTGAGCAGAGAATGAAGTCGCTCTCCCTCTGTGTTGTGATTTGAGCTTCTCCGAGCTTTGTTTACATCGCTGGGCCGGTTGCAAATGCTTTATGTTTGTGCATGTGAGCGTGCCCCACTGGCTAGCTCAAGGCAGCCGCTCTGCACTGCTGTCATACGGCGATTACAGCCGATAACGTAGTCCCAACCAACGGCACTGTTGAGGAAGCATCTGTCAGCAATTTTGCCACTTTATCCGTTGAGAGGCAATCAGTGTTGCAAGATCTCGCGGGAGAAACAAGCAACCAGGTCTATATAAACAAGCCCAAAAGAAGAGAGGGCAGCCACTTGATCATTTCATATATGTATGAATTTATTTTGGATTGCATTGCATTTCATTTTTGCATTGCATTGCAATGTATTTTTGTATAACATTTTTAGCATTTAACTTACATTTTTCTTGTTCTTTCTTGTCTAACCAGATCGGCATGATGTGCTCGTATACCACACTTATAAAAATGGCAAACCGCCTTTGAACCGTCCGCCTCTTGAGGGCGAATCCAATCTTTAAGTTCACTCTGTTTTTCCCAGTCTTTGTTGTACTTTTTGCCATATTTTGCCCACTTAGTACCTGGCATTGTTAGCTAAACTCCATCAACCCCCGGGAAGATTTGTCTCTCAAAAAAATCAACAACACTCTGATTAGCGGCGGTGGAGGTGCCAATGAGTGACTGTCAAGATTGACAGTCACTGACTGTCAGTCATCTGTGTGTGTGTGTGTGTGTGTGTGTGTGTGTGTGTGTGTGTGTGTGTGTGTGTGTGTGTGTTTGGAGGAAGGAGAGGGATGGAGGGACTGGGGTTGTGTACGGATCCTGCAACAGGACAAACTAGACAGGTATAGAGGAGAGAGACAGGAGCAAGCCTAAATGAGCAACTACACTTCAGAAACAAGCCCAAAGAAATACAACCCGCGACTACCAATATTTGTAAGTGACTTTTCAGCAGGAAAACAAGCACAAAGTTGCTTATAATAAGTGGACTTGGAAACTCTGGAGGCAATCGAAATGCTCCCAATCCTGTATTTAGCACCCTTAAGTTGTATAGCCTCCTGTCATTGCTTTCACTCACCTGTGATGTTGCTTCATCAGCTTTTAAGATGCTTTGTGTGTCAATTTGTGGCTCACACGGAGTTGTTTTTAATCTCTGTTATAAGAAATGAAATAAGATACCTATACTGGGATAAATCCTATATATTTTAAACATAAATTATATTAACACCAAGTTCACTTTGTAAATTGCTAAAGATAAAAGGGATGTGTAGTTCAGATGTTTACAAAAAAAAACATAGCCTGTTCAATTTTAAGCTTGATTTTCCCTTGTTTTGATTTTGTTTTGCCTCAAGGCACAATCCCTAAAAACCAAACAGGAAACAACATTAGCATGGTGATCCAGAACATAAATGGATGCAACTGCATACTGAGGTTTATAGGATGATGGCATTGTTATGGATTTAAATGTGGTCAGCAGCCAAGGAGTCGCCATTCAAATTGTGTTTACTCAGTGTTTTAATTTAGAGTGAGGTACATTACTTAATTAGCATCGTGTACGCATTTTCCTCTCTGCTCTTAGGCTGGTAACAGCCCCAGGCCATTAGGCATGGACAGCAATATGGCTCTTTCTGTTAAGTGAGATAGACCGTCCAAGTTAGTCCTCGGTTATTGATTCTTCCAGTAGTTTAAAACTAAAAGTTTAAGCTCTCATAAATAAAACAGATCCACAGTACCTAATATTTGTATTCCCGTGTTTGCCTCTAAGGCTTTTGCTCTGTTCCAAAGGCCTCGGAGGCTAATATTTTTTAAATTGTATTATTCTTCAAACTTGCAAAACTTTTCTCTGGAGTGTCAAAGCAATATGGCTCCGGTATGCTCTTCTACGAGTCTTATTTTAATCTTGTTCTCTATAAGAGCTGCATGTTTGGGTGAATAGAATACAAATGTTATATCCTTTATCTTCACTTACCCTCCTTCGTGCCCTCACCGCTCATCAAGAGGACACGTGTGGAGAAGAATGACAAGCGTAGGAACCCAAATCCGCATAAGACCGGTGGAGGTGTGCCGCAAGTGGGTGGGAAAAAACTACGAGACGTTTAAGCGAGACTCTCCTGTATGCCCTCACGCCTTCAGCCATATTGTTTTAAGGGGATTCAGTGAAATACAGCTTCCTCTTTCTTGCTATCCCTTTCTCTCCTAAATTAATTCCCTTTGTCCGTTTTCTGTTACCGCCTGCCTTTGCCTCTGCCATTTTGCTACAGGCAAAATGAATAAAAGATGGGAGACAGGTGAAAGGATGAGCAGAAATGATTAAACAGACAAGTGATAATGGTGCAGGGATAAGGGGTGATACAGGAAAGGAGAATGGATATGATCAACAGGGTTATTTGGGGACCTAGAGCAAGAGATTTAGTGTTTTTTTTCTATTTCTTTTGAGAAATATTGTATCACGCACAGAACAGGGCAGATATATCAGATAATACATTTTTTTGTAGATTTATCCATAGCCAGCTAGTAAGGAATTTTAGTATAGAAATGTAGTACAAGATTTGTTTCAGGTCATTTTGAAACAGTGTTGCCATAGTTTGTCCACCAGAGATTGCTGATGAGTTCATTTCTAGACAAAATCTACGAAAAAACACCGGTCTGCTGGGCAAAAGTCTAGTGTTTTTGGACGGAACCATCCACCCCGACCTCTTCCCTGAATGGCGTTAGTCACACTTTATACTTCCTGGTTCACAGTTACATGTATATAAATTGAGTATATGGGATATGAATAGTGCATTCCTTTTTGTAGGTATAGGTACATACGGTGTATGAGAACAGCCCGAATCGGTGCAGTCGTGTTCATCTGTAAAATGTCCCGTAAAGTACATCAAGGTCACAATCGTTTAAAACAACAGATTTAATGTTTTTAATTCTTAGTTATGTGATTATTTTAAAAAAAAATTTACATATCAGATTTTTTAAACTCCCAAATATCAATAATGTTAGTATATTTGGTGACGTGCTCACAGCTGACACATACAGACACACACAAAACAACCTGTGATCAGGAGTCATACAGTGAGTTGACATTATTTCTTTTTAAAAGGTCCCAAGCCAAAAAAGGAAGGGGACCTTAGATATGGATTAGAATCATGAAGCAACATTACAGCGTAATCCTCGCCAAGAGGTGAAAGCAAGGGATATATGGATGGAAACTGTAATCAGCTCCTCATCCCTCCCAGGTCATCAAAGCACCACTTTGGGGTGGACTTTTGTGCCAAGGTTAGGCTATACCTGTGACAGGGAGCCAAGACAAGCCCACCTCACCAGACTGCACTGAGACTGAACTGATCCAGCTTGTTTAACATTCCACTGAAAGCTCTGGGAGTGATTCAGAGCCCCGAAGACAATTAAAGCCTGATGGCGTTTCAGAGGGAGGCAAAGCGAGTTTCAATCAGCATCGCATAACGAAAGTAAACAATAGCAATTGCAGTAATTAGTGGTTAAACCTCAGCTTTGCTACACTTGAAAATAGAATTGTTTTACATCAGAGGAGACTTGCCGTCACACAAGACTGCCATCTAGAGTTCAGATCCTCCCTCCACTGAATATCTCCACTGAATATTCCATGATGGAGAATGACTCCCACCCCATGCAGGACACCATCTCAGCACTGGAGAGCTCCTTCAGCGACAGGCTGCTCCACCCAAAGTGTGTGAAGGAGCGCTATCGCAGGTCCTTCCTTCCTGCAGCTGTCAGACTCCACAACCAGCACTGCTCCCAGTAGACCACTTACACTTACACACCAAAAACTGACAATAACCTGATATTTTCAGGTGGAATTTCATTTCTTTCTCACTGTGCAATATCATTTTCCACTTGTGCAATTTTGTTAATAGTCTGTTTATTGTCAATACTGTAGATACTGCTCCTATTTTTATACGTCCTTCTATTTAAATGGTTCATATTGTGTTATACTTTGTTTAGCTCTCTTTTTTTACTGTGTTAGCTGATGCATCTTGTTTTTTGCACTATCCCCTTTGCTGCTGTACACTGCAAATTTCCCCACTGCGGGACTAATAAAGGAATATCTTATCTTATCTTATCTTAATATCTCTTTATAACTACTGATCAATATCAAATGAAAACAGTCACTTTCATTTAAATCTGTATTTGTGTTCTCTGACTAACAAATAGGAAACCTTGTGTATCTTAGACCTCCATTTCCAGTCTTTTACTCCCTTTTCAGCGCTGTCATGGGATCAGTGATGCTTCCAGGAGTCGATGAGGTTCAGCTGCTGCGAACCTACCATGTCAGTGTCAGTCAGTGTTGAATACCAGAGGAGCCTTGAGCTGCAGTTCATGGCTTACTGTAATCATTCGCCTCAGAAAGCCTCCAGTTTCACCTGGAGCGACAAAAAAATAAAAGGATCAGTCATGCTTTATGACTAAGCAAGCATACACAGATAGAAGGCTCCATTTGGTAGACATGCAGCAGAACCTGTTTGCGGTTGTCAATTATTACAGTATATTACATTATATTTCCCCTTTTTAAGTCTGTGAAAGGAAAATATATGTAAATATGGTCTTGTTGCAAGACATATACAAGCAAACGTTGTGCCAGAACAAGAGAGAAGCACATTCGGACTTTTGCAGCGTGTAACGTAAAATATTCAGGGTAGGTCATCGCTCCTCATTTCCTTCATAATCATCCTCCTCCAGGTTCCGTCCTGCCGCCATTCGTCATTTGAAGACTTTAACTACAAGCCATTCTGATAAATTACGGGATCTATTCACGGTGAGCTCAGACGGAAGGAAAGCTATTCTGGAGAGTCCCTTCATCGTCCCTCTGAAACTAAAATGAAAGCGCAAAAATGTCTAAATTCTTTTGCTAAAGATGAAATCATGAGCCATTTGCATAAATGGTGCTGGCAGCTTGTTATAAAAAGGTAATGAAACTGGGGGAGCCAGATTGCCTGGGAGAAAACGCTTTCAGTAACAAAGCCAAAGGGATACCGATATGTGCCACTTCTACAGCCAAAAACACTTCAAAATGATTATTACATTAGTGATCATAGGAGTAGTAGCAGTGCAGTATGTCTCCAAACATGGAATTAAAGTAGGGCTGCAAGTACAATGATTTGATTTGTCTATTTGTGTTGATACGTTTTTGGATTAAAGCAGCAGTGGGTAGAATTGGAGCAAATATGATTCAAAAAAGTTATTTTTATAAAACGGTCACTATATACTAACAGTAGTGCATGAGACAGGTAATCTGAAAAAAAAAAATCATGTGCCTCTGTGTCCTCCGGTGTCCTCCGGTGCTTCCAATGGTATCTACAAGATTTCACAGAGCAGAGGAAAACAACAATCAGAACCGAGCTGGAGCCTGCCATCTCTGAACAGCTGTCAATCACTCTTGAACTCTGGTCAAACTAGGCAACGCTGATCAAATATGAATCAATATTCAGTTACTGTAATGCCTATTTCAAATGTTTTCAAAAATGTCTTGTAGTGTACTGTTTAGCTGTAAAATGAGAAAGTCTATGACCCGGCAGCCATGTTGAGATCAGTTGAGGAAATACGATACGATACGATACGATACGATACAACTTTATTGTCAGTTTGCACTGAAATTCATTTTGCATCCATAGGCAGCTCAGTTTGAGAAAAAGTACACATACAATAGACATACTGTTACCATAAACAGACAGACAAGTAAGACCCATCAGACAAAAAAAACAAAACACATCACCATTATTCATACATAACCCATTACAAAATTAGCATCTGTCCTCTGGATTTAGCAGCACATTAATTATTATTTAGCAACAAGATAGACTGATGGACAAAAGCGTTCTTTAGCCTGATGCGGTTAAATGTAGGGACTCTGAATCGCCTCTTGGAGGGCAGTAGTTGATATTCCCCATTTAAAACATGTTAGGGATCAGAAGAGATTTGCTGTTGGCAAGTCTGAGCATACTCTTGTTGTGAGCTGCTTGAAAGGAGGCTGCCACAGGTTGGCCAATGATCTTCGCGCAGATTTTGATTTGGCTATAAAGTTTAGTTTTAAGTTTTACAGATATACTACTGAGCCAGGCTGTGCTGCTAATACCAAGCACCGCCCACCAGCCAGAGCAAACCTTCTCATTTTACAGCTAAACAGTACACTACAAGATGTTTCTGAAAACATTTAGACATTACAGTAATAGAATATGAATTCATATCGCTCCCTAGTTTGACCATTTGTTCGCAAGTGATTGACAGCTGCCTCCGTTGAATGAACAGCCAATAGGAACGCTCTCTCTCTCTCTGAAATGACCTGTGATTGGCCAAAGTCTCCCGTCACGAGCTAGATTTTTCAAAGCCTGAAAACACAGCCATGAGGAGGTGCATAAATCTAGTTTTCTCTCAGAACACTTGAATTACAATATACTGAAAGGTTATTATGGAATTTTTGGCCAGTTGTGCCAAAAACATTCTGCCTACTGCCACTTTAAGTGATAATTTAGTCTAAAGAAATTACCTAAAATTGAGAAAACTGGCCATCGCAACCAGTGACATAGATGGAGAGAGCAAATGAAATGAAAAGCAGAGAGCCAATAAGAGCTGCAGGTAAACATCAAGGTTTTTGATATCTGCCATGCCCTCCGGCATGGCCAAGAGACTCAGACCAACATAACATTTTACTGATTTACTTATCCGTACGCGGCATCACAGGGTAGATTCGATCATTTAACTCGTAGCCGGACTCATTTGACATTCACATCACATTCTAATAGAGGGAATACAGAGACCTTGCGAGGTGGCCTTGCTTTTGTAATCGAGACTGTTTGTCTCCCTTAACAGGAAATAAGTAATGACTACACCTTAGCCGTCGTTGTGCATATTTCTTGGGTTTGCTGGTTAGTGCAGGAAGTTACGTCAGAATGGAATACGTAGAAGGAGAATCGTATTCTAATTTCCTTTTTTAAGCTGAGTCGGCTTTGCTGTCTCTGAACAAAACTGATCCTAAAATTTATCTTGGTGGACAGAGCAGCAGTGATTTATTTTCAGCTCGAAGGGGTCTTCAGTTAATGTGAGGAGAATCGTGAGAAAACTAGAAAAGGTATGAGAGAGAGGAGTGTCACGGTTGTTGGAAGCAATGTCTGTCTGTATGAGTTGATGGAGCTGGCCTGAAGGCTAAACTAGAGTCATGCTTGCATGTGTGTGTCTGCTTGTGTGTCTATACAACCGCAATTTCCCGCGTGTCAGTGATTTTTGTGCCCCGCCGTGCTCACAATTTAATCCACAAAACACACAATTACAAGAGTGACAGAGGAGTTAATGAACAGTGCTGTGCTTCACTGAAGGACTCCCAAGGGTAGATCTGTTAAGCATTAGCGGCAATCAAAGGGTTTTGTTTAATACATTCCATCAAGTGATAATGGACGTGTGGTGAAATGTAGCATGCTGCTTATGATTGTCCAACAAAGCATAAAGTGGAGAATGGAGTTTCAATCAACTTATTGTTGCTTTCAGGCAACATTCAGTTTGAGGACAGGATGGACAGGCATGGAAGGAAATGTAGGATAGTATGCCTATTATGGAGAGTTAAATAACTGACAGTGTTGGGCAGTAATGCATTACTCAGTAACTAAGTTGCTATGTCTTCTTACCTCGCTTGCTAATATAGCCACTGGTAACCCAATCGGCTGGTTTTGTTCGGAGTTGGAGTGTGTGTGAACCTCGGTGCTTCACTGTTAGGACGCAACTTCTGGAGAGCCGTGTGCGGTCACCCAACCCTGTCTCCTATAAAATCCCATACAACTAAACTACATTCTCAATTACGTTTCGAGGGGAAATTCATTTTCTTTTATGCACACACTTTTAAACAGTTTTAAACACATGGTTAAAGTTGTAAATTGAAACAAAACAAAACAAAAATGCGATAACTACTTTGTTAGGATTAGGCAACAAAACTACTTTGTTATGTTTAGTAAATAAAATCCTGATAAAAATAAGTGAACGTTGACTTTTTGTTTTGCACAGGACAAAAACTTCAGTCTCCTGAATGGGCAAAAGTCTGGTGTTTGTTTGATCCATCCACTCCCCCAACCTCCTACCTGTTTGGACTTCCGTGGACTATTATTAAAATTTATCACACAGCGTTGTTGAATACTCGATTCTGATTGGTTAAACACGGCGTTCTGCCGTCTGTTATTTCTTTATAGCAGACCGTTGCTATGTATAACAGACCGTTGCTAAGTATAACAGACCATTGCAATGGGTGCAGTTATGATGTCGGACTCTGGCGGACCTTTTTTGTGTCAAATTATTGATTTCTTAAGTAAGTAGCTGTGTAATAAGCGGGATAATGTACAGCGGGTCATTATTGTGAAAGAAACCCCTTCAGGGCGATGAGAGACCCCTCCGCTTCGCGTTGGGCATGCCCTGTCGGGGTTTCTTTCACAACAATGACCAGCTCACTGTACATTATCCCTTACGTATTTATGATACGTCAAAAACAAACGTAATCCGCGACAAAATACGCTTCCCTCGAAACATAACACAATGCAGTTTCGTTGTATGGGGATGTTATTTTTAGGATACAGGGCTTGTTTCCCAGGGCTATTGTTGAGCTAACTGTTGGTGGTCAGTAAATTCCTGCCAAAGTGTGGGCTGGCTGCTTGTTAAACCTGTCATGTTTCATCTTTTTTGATGTGTTAAAAATAGAAGATGTGATGTGTGAGTGCAGCGGTTTTGGAGCTGTTTAAATGCACCTTTGGCAGAGCTACACTATTAAGTAAAGTAACTTGTAATGTACTTTTGCTGTTGAGTAAAAAGTGATCTAATTACAATGTGGTTAATTGAATACATTTTTCAAGTACCATGCCCAATGATGGTAACTGAGAGAGAAAAAAAAAAAAGGTCCTCTATTGGTTCTGTTAAGTGGATGCTGTCTCAAAACGACTGGTCTGATTAGAGAACCTTCTGAGCCAAATGCCAAAAAGTGTGGAGGGGTTAAAGTAATCACCTCTTTGTTCAAGAGACACATCCCCTTCCTCCCTCCTTCTTACACTTACCTCAAAAAGCATTTCTCAAATGTTCCTAGTAGCCAAGATGAAGCAGTCAGTGTGAAAATTATTTACAGTAAGTTAATTACTAGCTCACTGTTGATTACAGATTAACAATTAATATATTAAAGATTAATTTATAGTCAATTTAATGAGCTCATATGTTGTGACGGATAACATTGTTAACTAGAATAGTGCACTCAGTAGAGTGCAGATCTCCGCCAGTTGTGTGTGCACTGGGGCCCGTTGGGTGGGGTATTCCCACCCATCATAACGCCACTGGTCTGCAATGACCACTGCTGTAATGTTTGATTGAATGAATACAAACCACAATTGCTTAACCCCCCATCTATAAACCGCAAGCGTATCAGACATGTTTTTCACTTGCAAGTCTCGCGCAACACATACTCTCTCATTTTGATCTATGCAGCCATCTGCACCGGTTCTTCGCAGGCTCGCGACTCAGCTGCATCTCACGGGCGCAATGGCCAATAAAAAGGCACTGAAAAAATATATTTATCGACATTTTGTAATAGGCGGTGCAGGGTATGCTGTTCTCCTGTTTTGTCCAGTTGTTGATCACTTGCGGCCCCTACCAGCAGTCAATGATGGTATAAAACAGTCAATAAAATATGTTTTTCAAAAAGTATGAATTACTGCAACCAAGAAAGATCCTTGAGCAAGCAGTCATAAATGAGCACAACAAATATTAGGCTGATGGGTCCGGTGGTATGCGAGATTAGCCATGGACAGACAGACAGACGCACGCATACACATTACCTTCAACACGTTATCTCCTCCCAGGCTTACGCCTGGCGGAGATAATAGAACAGGAGTGATTGAATACAACAGGAATAGATGTATTCATTAATTCTTGGGCTTAATAAGGCAAAATTGTCAAAAATGGCCTTATTTTCCTGCACTTTGTCTTTTTTTCCTGTTGAAAAGAAGAAACAGTAAAGGTCTTGTTCCTTGTATTTTTGTTTCTTCACTGACATTTAAGGATCACACTGAGGGAAATCCATCAGAAAGGAAACAGATATATCCAATTCTGCATCCATAATTCATTGCAGCTGTAAAAGGTCATGTTGAGGAGCATGACGTGCGCTATCTCGACTGGAAAACGCCGCTCCTTGGTCTGGGCGAGTTCTCTGTGAGATGCTGGAGGTCATAATGGGAAATATAGGAAGTCAATAACTGAGTCGGAAGTAGACAAGAGATCAAAGTGGATAAAATATAAACATACTGTATATTACACAACTTTATCACAAGCAACTCTGGAATACTGTGGACATCCCTGATTTATGATATCTATTTAATGGACTTTTCTATTTACAGTAAAGCCTTGGTGGAGGTTGTGCTATCTGATTGGCCCAGTGCGAGTCACCCCTGGCTAATGCTGTACTGCACCCGCTGAGCATTACATGATTATATGAGATCCAGCTTTTAATCATGAAAGTGAAAACACAATTAAGCCGGATTGCACTGAGCGTAAATTCCTAACCCTGCTTGCCTGGTTAATTAGATGGTCCATGCGCCTGGGCTCATATTCACCCCACAGTTGACTGCTGCTATGGACAAAATCACTACATATGTCTTGTGATGGCATTTTAGATAAAGAAATGTCTCATTTAAAGGAACAGTGTGTAACATTTAGGGGAATCTATTGGCAGAAATGGAATATAATATTAATAAGTGTGTTTTCTTTAGTGTATAATCACCTGAAAATATGAATTGTTATGTTTTCGCTACCTTAGAATGAGCCGTTTATATCTACATCCACTTCACGGAGCTGGTCGCCAAGTTTCTACAGTAGCCCAGAACGGACAAACCAAACACTGGCTCTACATAGGGCCATTCGTATTTTCACATGTCGGCCATCGTAGTTCTCCTACATGCTTGGTACACAGGAGAAACTTCATTTGATTGCAATCTGCAACCTCACCACTAGATGCCACCAGATTGTACACACTGCACCTTTAAAAATAGTAAAAAGGAGACAGAAGGTGGCAGGTGTCAGGAGCGTACTTTCCAACCTTCACGATTTTCCCAGGAGACTCACGTTTTTCATTGCACTCTCCCGGTTTCCTCATGGGGTCACAGTTCTTCCGTATTTTTCCAGATTTATGGCAAATTTTCACACTTAACCCGCTTCTGGCACTGTACAGCGTGTATAATCCCTACTGTTTCCACCCGGACGACAACAGAGCTACACCAAATGTCGCTTCCCGATGGAAGAGAGCAGTCTATGCTTACGACGCAGCGCAGTTTGAGCTGCGCTCGCCATTGGGTTCAGCGCACATCACAGCATGCAGCGCACAAAGTTGGGCTTTGCTTGACGTAGTGAAAAGCAGTCGTGGCATGGCGCAAGCCGTTGGAAATAATGGGGTTCAGAGTGAAGTGGTGCCGTTGTCGCATTGCGTCTGAAAGGGCTTTCAGTGAGTGAGAGACGGAGTAAGAAATGAAGAGAGCTAACTGAAAGAAATACTCAAGCAGGATAATTGGATAAAATAAATCTGATGAATATTAGTTTACGCTAGAGATTCACACGCCAAGTTTACGCCAGAGGGGTAAATTATTCAGTTTTCTTTCCTGAGAGCTAAATGTAAAATTAGAAGTTTAACATAAAAATGCTGTTGCAGTGTACTTATTATTTAGTTATTTTCATTATTTTAAAGTCACCAGAAACAAAGTCTCTGAAACTTACATTTTTGTGGGTGAGGAACCCCAGACCCACTGCTTTAGTTTTGAAATACCCCCTATTTTTAAGGTCTCAAGGTTGGCAAGTATGGTCAGGAGTAGAGGCAGCAGAGTGTGACTCACTGGATGTAGACTATGCCTGCCATTGGCTTTCTCCTTCCCTTACGTTATCTGCTCTATCTATTTTGCATGGGCACTGTTGCTGCATCCTGTGCTTAGCACCGCCCAAGACGATTGTGACTGGTTTAAAGAAATAGAGAGTGTTTTTTTTCCCCGTATACCAGAATGATATCATGTGGAGCCTCTCTATTTCTCTCGCGCTGACACAGCGCTGTGGAGATCTGGCTATGCGAGACTACAACCTCCCAGCCTTGACTTCCATAAGTAATCCAGTTTTACCCTTACAATATTCTAATGCCAGGTGATAGTCATACTTATCCATGTATTTAAATTCTAGTCATCTCTGCTTTGACAAGATTACACAGTGAGGTGGCCTGACACTATCACAGCTGGACTTTCACCCTCCCGCTGCTTCGCCGGGGACTCATCATCAGCGATGTAGTAAAATTGCTCCCCAGCTGCCTGCCCGCCTCCTCCCGGGTGTACCAGTCCGCGAAATCACTGCTAAGCACTGCTGAGCCTGCCAGCAAGCATGCATTATTGATTTACATTGAAAACTGTTAACAAGAAAGAGCGTGGGCCTGTGCTGCTCCACTGGTAGATCATGGCATCAAAATTACCAGGTTCAGGGGTTGGATTCCCTCTGGGGCCGCTGCTGGATATTGTTAAAGAGGAGCTAAGCTCATTTTCAGGTGCATACTTGTATTTTGGGTTTCTACTAGAACATATTTACATATTTTATTGTTCAAAAACGCTTTATTTTTCTCATACCGGCTGTGCTGCAGCACCTCTGTTCACCCTCTGTCTGAAACGCTCTGTTTGAGCCCAGTGTGCTCTGATTGGTCAGCTGGCCCACTCTGTTGTGATTGGTCAACCGTACCAAACTCTTCAGACTCTGCTCCAGCTCCACTCTAACTAGCTTTGTTTGAGAGCGTGCCAAACTGGCCGCAAGGCAGGTATTATGCAAAGGTGTTACTTGGTGACATCACCATGTTACGGAAGAAAAGGCGGGACTTTCATCAAGGTGTTTCAGGCAGTTCAGGAGCAGTGTTTCCGTGGGAGAGAGTAACTCCTTTTGGAGTGGACTTTGGGCTTTGTAACTTTGCAGGCCTTTCACATGCACAAAAAACTATAATACACATGAGGAAGGGGAAAACACACGATAGGTCCTCTTTAATATCATCATCTGAATTTCTTATTCTATTTATTGATAAAACTTTATTTTAACTTCTCTCTCGCAGTACAGTATATAAACACTTAATACATGGTTAATAGTACACTATAACTAACTATAATGTAATTTTACATTTTAAATGTGTTAATTCATGAAGCCTATATGAAGCATCCATAACCCCATAACTGATGTATAAATATTCAATGTGCTTGATAGTGCAGTATAACATAGCTTTAATCATATATGATGATAATCTATTGATTTACACATGAACAAATCTCAAATAATAATAATAATAATAAAAAGCATTTATTAATTGTTTATCAAATGAATCAGTTATAGAGGATTCATAGGAGCAATTATGAGGAGTTTTAGTGTTTGAGAAATGCATGAATAAGCACTAAAAATGTCCTTATATTTACATATAACGGCATTATAGTGTGTTATAATGTGTTGTGCTGCATGGGGGTTAAAATAAAGTGATATCATAGTTTATTTATTGTGTTTGTACCCTTCGTCACCACTATATTCTACAAAGTATTTTACTTGTGAAGACAGCAAGTGAGGGTTTTTTTGTGTGTGCATGCAAATCACCATTTGTATCCATTATTTTACATGATGCAAGGTATCATGGTGTTATACTGTGATCTGTTTTTTGTTCAAAATCCATTCATTCATTCAACCTTAATTTAAATCGTGAGGACTCATTGAGGGCATGGCCTCATTTTCAATGGTGTCGAGAGTACAATTAAAACAGAATAAATACACAAATAATTAAGGAGAAAACAAACAACCAGTCAACAAGAGAGCACAGCTAAATCAAAATCATAGTTCAACCATCAAATTGAGGAGATGCAAAGGCCTTGGATTAGTTAATTATTATTCCCTGGCTGGTTTTAAATAAACTTTTGATTTTTAGCTGTATTCCCCTCGTTGAGAACTACATCTGCCTTTTCTCACTCTCTGCTTTCCATCCACTCTGCTGACTGAGCTAATTCAGAGTGACACTACCAGAGATTGTCTCCGCAAAGAAGGAGACCCTCCAACCCCTGCATTATAATGGCATGTTACCACATCTTAAGCTCCGTCACTGTTATCCCTCAGAGGCATTATTGTCTTGGAGGTAGAGGCTGGGACAAGAATGCTGGCAGAGAGAGAGAGACCTGGCTGCTACATCTGTTTTATGGACTGGACAGACTGCTAATTAGTAATTACCAGCTCATTGTTGCCTGGAGAAAGTAGCCAAAAACAACAGAATTACCTTTGTGGGGCAGTGCAGGTGTTGCCTGTCCAGGGACTGTAGGAGAATGTGCATAGTGGGCCAACCATGTAAAATATGAGACTCCATTGTTTATTGTGTGTTCCTCCTACACCTTTTTCCATAAAGGGTGAACAAAAAAACTTGTAATATGTGTTGTTATACAGCATCGCCATCACAAATAAATCTATATGATCCCATTTGCTGACTCAGAAACCATGGAGTAAACCACCTCCTGATTTGCTGCCAGTGGATACTGTAATCCCTCATCTGTTGAAATTGAACAAAATATTTCTGTTGCCAAGTATATATTGGTTATTCATCATTAAATGCGGATCTCTCAGAAAAACCTGAGTGTAACTGAATTGAATTATGTTGAAGTGCTGATTCAGGTATCGATTATCACATTATTACTTTGAGGCCAAAGAGAAAAAAGCACTTTCTATCCTCAGATTGTAATCTTGAAGCTACCTCTAGTGGCGGGAAGAAAGAAGTGCATCAAATAATAAAATTAGATAAAGATTTCATTCATATAAAACATATATTAAATCCAAGAGATACAAGAGTAGTTGTACTGTCTCTGAAAAGGAATATGTTTCCAGGTCTCTCCTTAATGAATAATGCATTAATCAAACTGTACTGTAGTCTGAAGGGCAGCACGGAGGTGCCGTGAGGTTGTTTTTCATGTTGAATTCCTGTGTTCAAGCTCCATGTGGGGGCAAGTCTTCACCTTGCTGAAGTGTCCAAAAGACGGAAATCTGTTGTTCTCTGACCTCCCCTCAGAGAGGCACAACATTTCTCACTTACAGGTTGAATGGTGTACGAAAATTAAAGGTCAGAATTTCCATATCTTCTCTAGTACACTTGAACTATGCGCAGCTATACAGCCTGATTTGTGTCGAAACACTACATTGGGGGTTTATATAATATTTAGACCAATTTAAATGCTTTCAAATGGGCAAATAAACATGATACTACTGCTACATGTTTAACTGTTTGTTGAAATCACATCACTTTCCCTATATCTGGTTCAGTTTTGGACCAATCTTATACTCGTATACAATAGATGACGAAGAAATAAAGGACTAGCTTTGAACAGGTGTTTGACGGCAAGATTATTTGATGTCAGTTAGTGAGCAAACATCCTGCCACACCTTGATAACTGTAACCATCTGCCTTCAGGGGATAATATGACTTTCAACATTTGCACAGTAGCGTTCGTTTAGTTATAAAACAAGATAGTGGCATTTGTTTTGAAAATTAAACTTCACAAAAATCATATTCATCTGTAAAAATGTGTCTTGATTCAAGCCTACTTTGCTCATGGCCCCTGGTAAAATGATGGAAGATGGTATTGCACCGCACACCAAGAAACCAAGAAGCTGTTTAGTACCCTCAATGCATTATTTATGAAAACCAGCACTTCTGATTGGAGACGGAAATTCTACGCTGTGCGTGTCGCTCATGTGAAAAAGGCCAGGCTGTATAGGTCTCTGAAGGATCTGTTATTTATTTCTCTGCAGAATCTTCCTCCAACGTGGCAGACGCTGTGATCCCTCCGTGTCTCCGAGCACATTTTCACTTTTGTGAAGAGACAGAGGAGGACTCAGGCGGTTCGCAGTAACAGCTTTTAAACAGACAATGTGGCATGATGATCATAGACACAGATCCATTCACAGCTGTGCATTTCGAAACTGAATTGATCATCAGAATTAAAGATCTTGTGTTTTTGGCTCATTTGTCACTGTAATATATATATTGTAATATTACACTTCTACAGTACATGATGGATTGTATTAATGCAGGTGAGCTTTTAGTGCAATGTAAAGATTTGGAATTGGGCCTGGAAAAAGTCTGACTTCTTGAGCAATTTATTTGCAGTTGGGATTCGTTTGAGACTGCAGTGTGTGTCAGTCTCTCCATGTGCTTCATACAAATAATAATCTATCCACAACAAGCACTTCCTCCAATAAATTACATGTACATCATTTGTCAGAAGATGCAGACATCCATGGTGCTATTGCACCTGTGCAAACAGCGCTGTAGCAGGCCTGAAGTTTGCAGTTATGGTACAGTCAACAGCAGGTTAGTGATGACCGTTGACTTGGATGTTTCCCATTATACAAACTACGAATGAGGGTTGGCAAAGATCCTGCAGCTTGGTTTGGCACTGGTGCATGCTGTCATGTACTTCAGGGGGAGGACATAGGGGAGTTTGTAGACTAAGAAAATGAAGAAAAACTTAATAGGCTTACAATGTGTTGAAAATAGATGTCAAAAAAATGTCCTAATGGGCCCTTGTGAAAAAAACAACCCTTTGAAATTTAGTTTAATTAAGTAGCTATATTTATTTGTCAGAGACAATGCCCAATGTATACAGCAATCAGCCCAGAGTTAGAAGTATATGGTTAGAATAGACACATTTTATCTGGTGTTTATCCAGCCTATTGATAAATAAATCCACAGACATATATGCCATTTTCTCTGCATTTTTACTTGTCATATAAAGATAAAGTTCATACTAATAACATTATTATTTTAAAATATACAGTCTATCGTCCTGACAGTAAGTCTAAGACATTAATAAGCCAGCATGCATAACAGCAAGATCTGTGACCGCAGCAGCACACATTTATTTTCACAAAGGTTTTCATGTTTGGAATCCGCAGAGAGCCAGCAACACAAGGTCAAATGTGATCCCACTCTACCTGTGTCATAAATGAGGCAAACACCAAAACAATAAATCAGAAAACAACAAAAAAAAAACACATTTAATAATAATATTTTTAATTTGAAAATATATTCACAAAACTCTAAAAGAAAAGAAATATAGGTAACAGTGGGGTCATTTTCTGGTGACCTCATGTGTTGCTGGATCTCTGCGGTCACAGATTTCCGTGATGGCGACATGAGCGGCTGGACTTTTACTAGCTGAGGACCAGTTTAAGGTTTTCTCAAAATATTCAGAGTTAAAGGTCCCATATCATGCTCATTTTCAGGTTCATACTTGTATTTTGTGTACTTTTTTTTCTTTTTGTTTTGTTTATATATGTTGTTGCTGCTGTCTGTATGTCACTTTACAAGTATGTGTATGTATTCCTTAACCTTAAAGAAAAAAGAAAAAAAAAAGAAAAAAGAAACCAGGAGATCAGGAGTTATTGGTCGCAACGTGAAGGTAGGCTTTCAAACACATTAAACACAGTAACGCCTCAACAGCTTCATTTCTATTCCAATGAAGAGCTGTTTCAGTAGTCCAACCTGCTCTGTGTAGCTTTGGCTTGAACACACCTTCGGTTCTCAGTTAGTGATGTGTCGTCCGCGAACGAGCCAGCTCAAAGAGCCGGCTCTTTTAAGTGAACGATTGGAGCCGGCTTTTTTTTATTTTATTTTAATTAATTCAAGGCAGAATGACAGGATGATCTTCTCTGCGCCACGGGCATTCCATGCACTGACTGTGACTGAATGTTGTGTTAATGACGTCTGTGCGACCAATCAGGTGATGACAGACCAGGATCATACCATCAAGCAGGGAGGGGCGGGCGGCGCGCAGGTACAGAGCAAGAGGGAGAGGAGGAGAGAGAAAGAGAGAGAGGAGTGTGATGCGTGGAAACGAAGCAGCATGTAAAATTATGGTATTCTGGAAATTATAAGGTTTAGTATAATTATATTGAATAATTTAAGTGATATATTATGTGCACACATACTAATCAAAGGTCAAAACAGCGCTAAATATGGCTGAATTATAAAAGGCAGAAGTGGTAAAACGAAGAGCCGTTTGGGAGCCGAAAGAGCCGGCTCTTTTTGGTGAGCTGAGCCAAATGATCTGGCTCACTAAAAAGAGCCGGAATACCCATCACTATTACTACAGTTGGTTCTTTGTTTGCTAGTTTTGAAGATAACGCGCATGCGTGCTGGCGCTTTTCATTTACACACTACACAGGTGCGCTCAGCTCTGCCTACAGGAGGAAGACACACTGCAGGTAGAGGACGAGCTATGTCGTAAATAACGTTACCGTAAATAACAGAAATAACGGAAAAATGTTTATCGTTGTTATGATAATTAGGGGCGCGTGGCAGCAGGAAGAACTTACAGGAATATAAAATAAATGTAGCAGGTGCTAACAACGTTCAAGTGACTTGTCTGTCTGGAACAAACAGGTGGCCATTTTAGTAGCCTGATGAATTCCCCTCTTTGTGAACAGCAGGAGGATGATGTGACAGCAGAGAGCACCAGTCAACATGGAGGACTTTTTCAAAACGGTAAACCTTTATTTATTTATTTTATTTATTTTGTATTTATTTATTTATTTGCACATATATAAAACTGCACAAAATCCAGTCAATGAAAAAACAAAACAAGAAATGTGTCAGGAGAAGTCAAGAAGCCACAGGCTTATACAAAGGACCTCCCACCAACCCCAGGAGAAAAAAAAAAAACAATAACAAAAAGAGGAAGAAAGATCTAAACTAACATAACATTAACAAAAGTTAAACAACAACAAGAAGTACACAAAATGTTCAGAAAAAACCTAACCAAACAGTGGAAAACAATCCAATAAAAACAATGAAATACATACAAAAAAACAGTTCAGAAGAAAAGAAAATATATCTAAACATATTTATTTATTTATTTTTTATTTATTTATTTGCACATATATAAAACTGCACAAAATCCAGTCAATGAAAAAAAAAAAAAAGAAATGTGTCAGGAGAGGTCAAGAAGCCACAGGCTTATACACCTATCACCTCCCCCCAACCCCAGGAGAAAAAAAACAACAATAACAAAAAAAGGAAGAGAGATCTAAACTAACATAATTTTAAAAAGATAAACAAAAGTTAAACAACAACAAGAAGTACACAAAATGTGCAGAAAAACCTAACCAAACAGTGGAAAACAATCCAATAAAAACAATGAAATACATACAAAAAACAGTGCTGAAGAAAAGAAAATATATCTAAACATATCAAAAGATAATTAGATAATTTCCTTTTAAAATGTTCTAAGGATAACGAGCTCTTGATAACATGTATTTTGGTGTTCCATATTTGTACACCACGATATACCTCAAACAGCTTGTGTCTGTTTTTGTCTTGTCATATCCAGTAGCCTAATATAAGTGTGTGTTTATGTGTGTGTGTAGGTGGGGGAGTTGAGAAGCCTCATTGAAAAAATCTCCTGCCAAGCAGAAGAGGTGGAGAGAAGACACGGCGCCATCCTTTCCACTACAAACCAAGACAAGAGTGAGTACAGAGCACACATCATGGTAGTTAAATGTGCATATCCTGGTTGGAGGTGTACACATGAGCTAAACGAAAGCTTTCATATGATAGAAAAGTAGAAATTTGATGCCCTCACTGTTGTGCAGATGCTCTCAGAGATCTACCCCCCTCCTCCAGGGCAAACAACACTGAAAAGACAAACAGAGCAGCAGGAACAAGAGGGCTAAACAGCCTTTGACAAACACACCTGTGTCTGTTTATAGATGGGGTAATGATGACTATTATATGGAGGTAGAAATAGGTAGCATAGAAAAAGAGGAACCACATCATGTTTAGGCAATTCAGGACTAAAATTGAATGCTTGTGTCATATGTCACATATAGCTACAGAATCTGCATACACACATATGCTCCTACACAATGATAATAATAATGTTAAATCAACAACAAGCCAGACAGTTAAGTGGAAATAAAACCACGTCCAACATGTGGCTGCAGGAGCTCTCCTGTTGTAAAGAAATGTATAAAGAAAAGAATACAAAAATAAATAAGTTTGGGGAAATAAATAAGGGGTGAAATGCAAAGGGAAAATCCTGCAGAAATAAATATATACATTTAAAAATAAATATGGAATGAAGAAAAATATATGCAAAAATAATTAAATAAAAAATGCATGCAAAAATAAATAAATAAAAAATGCATGCAAAAATAAATAAGTAAAACATTCATGTATAAATAAATGAATTAAAAACTTTATAAAAATAATTACATAAATACATTTGGGGAATTAAATAAGGGAAAATAAATGGGGGAAATAAATAAGGGGTGAAATGCAAAGGGAAAATCTTGCAGAAATAAATATATACATTTAAAAATAAATATAGAATGAAGAAAAATATATGCAAAAATAAAAATAAAATATACATGCAAGAATAAATAAATAAAAATGTCATGCATAAATAAATAATTTTAAAAATTAATAAAAAAAGATACATAAATAAATAAAAGAAAAAATTAAACATAAGAGTAAATTAATACAGGATTAATACAAGGGTAAATAAATAAAGAAGCAAATGAAAACATAAATTTGTAGATTAATTAACATTTATTTTTTAATATTTTTGATACATTTAATGATATTTATTTATTTATTTATCTATCAAGTTGTTTATTTATTTATTTTGAGTTTGGCAGGTTCCGTCCTCCATACTCTCCACACTCCATGTCACTGAGAAATGTTGATTGGGTTTGATTTTCTAATTTCTAACTAAACCAAAGTTACTGCTTGAAATGCACCACATTACATGGTGAAATTCTATGAAGTGAACTTGTTCTTAGGGCAAAAAGACGACTTGGAGCTGCTGAACAATGAGACCAAGAAGAATGCCAACTTGGTCCGGGCCAAGTTAAAATGTGAGTGGAACTACTTTTTATTTTGATAATCTTTGCAAAATGTGCTTCTGTATATTGATTTGTCTCATACTGTGGTTGGGCATAACACAACTAGTGCAGTTTTTCAACGTGCAAAGTTATCATCGATATGTGGCTGTGTGCCATCAATGTTGGAGACAATGAGGAGGAACTGTGTAGCACATCACACTTCCTCAACTTCTGGAACCGCATAGTTCATATAACACCGCATTTGACTTGCAAATGGTTAGAAAAGGAAGGCTGTGCTCCACTCTACCCGGTCCGTCTCAGATTAACAAAGTCCTGATTGTAGGAAGATACAGAAACATTATAACTGTCTGTATCAGACAATCTGTAATCTAACCAACATGTTTTCTACAACTGCGTGCACAGAGAAAAGTGTGGTAGAGTTTTAATTTAAGTTTTATATTGGTTCCGTGCTTGTTTTCATATTAGATCTGTGTTCTTTCAGCAATGCAGGAGAACTTGCCTGTGGATGAGAACAGTAAAAGGGCCTCAGCAGCTCAGCGTATTCAGAAGAACCAGGTCTGGCAGTGCTTTGATTTCCTGTAATAAGCCAGGTGCATAAAAAATGGCCAACTCTGAGTTTATTACAAAGAAGTCTCAATCTTTACGCACCTGACAAAATCACCTTCTGACAAGATCTATATTTAAATTAATTGATTTTTCATTTGTGGTTAAGTAATCTGATTTCTGTTTGACTGACTTTCACCAGCACTCCCACCTGACTCGGTGCTTTGCTGAAGTCATGAGGGGCTACCATAAGACGCAGATCTCCTTCAGAGAGAAATGCAAAGCACAAATTCAGAGACAGCTGGAGATTGGTGAGTTGCCAAAAACAAATGGAACCAAAACATTAACATTTGTTCCTCCCCCCAACTCTGCTCACTGTTGTGTAAATGGAGTTCATATCACATACCCGGATCTTATCATGCCAGTACAGTTATTGCAGGTGTTTTCTGTACCAATAGCGCCTCAGAAAGTCAGAGATGGGTATGATGCTGGTTTGGTAAACATAGACTGTATATAAGAAGTGGACGTAGTCATTGTGACCTCACCCATTGGTATGTGGACTGCCATATTGAAGCCTCGAGTTTGGCATTTTGGTCGTCGCCATCTTGGTTTTTTTCCAACAAGAAGTGACCCGAGAGGGTGGAGCTAAATACAACCGAACCCTGAATAACACATTTTTAGGCGACCCAAAATGTTGCATTAACTGTCACGAACTGAAAACACACTGTGAAAAGTTCTACGACCAAAACACGGACAACTCCCAGACAGGACAACGCCGTGGTAACGACCTGTCAGTCACGAGGTAGCCACGCCCCTAAAATGTACCCTGCTTTATGGTCTATTGGACTCTACATGGGACAATAATTTACTAAATGAACATCATGCTGTATTGAAGAAGACTTGAAACTAGCGATTGAGACCATAAACTCACGTTTACAATGTTAACTGAGGTAATAAATCAAGTGAGAAATAGGGTCATTTTCTCATAGACTTTTATACAATCAGACTTATTTTTGTAACCAGTGGAGTCGCCCATTGTTCGCTATTAGAAAGAATGCAAGACCCGGCGGTTGCCCACTGGTCGTAATATTATTTCTTCTTCCCAATTACTTCATTATTATGAGTAAGAAGCGCAGCATTAAATTTTAACGATCTATCAAACTACCTTTCTCCTTCAGCTTAGACACAGGCTGTGGTTTAAATCTACAGCATACTGGTGTTAGTTAGGAGAGAGTGCTGTAGCAGTAGAGAAGAGTAGAGTTGTAACAATGCCATCCTGTGGTGAACACTCAAAAACACATATTCTTCCTGTTTGCTCATTTATAAAGACACGTGTAGAGTGATTGTCTATTTTTGTGTAATAGGTCATTTAAGATTTAAGCGTGCGCTTTCGTTTTCAGATTATGTTTTTGATATGATAGCCTGTTAAACTAACTTGTATAATCTGTTTTAACTCAACTGTTTCAGTGGATAAAGTGACTACGGATGAAGAGTTGGAGGAGATGCTGCACCGTGACAATCTTGCCATCTTCATATCTGATGTTAGTGGAATTTCCTTCAGTTCTGGGCCACAAAAATGGCTGTTCAATAGTTAGCAATACCTACTGTAGTCTTGTTTTTGTTGTCGATCACTTAGATATACTGTTAGAATGCAATGTGAAGCTAATTAGACGTTGATTATAAAAAAAACAACTGGTGTACTTTTGCTATCACAGATCAACTCTGACGCTCGGATTTCAAGCCGGGCTCTGAGCGAGATCGAATCTCGTCATCAGGACATCATCTGCCTCGAGTCCAGCATCAAAGAGCTGCACGAGATATTTGTCGACACTGCCATGCTGTTGGAGATTCAGGTAAGATGGCTGCCTCATTTGGAAATGTCAATGACAACTGATCGAAAAGAAATACACTGATGACAACCTGACTGGTGTTAATTCTGTTTTTCTTCTATCAGGGGGAGTTGATCAACAACATAGAAAAGAATGTGACGAGTGCCGCAGAGTACGTAGACGCATCCAAAGCAGAAACCTACGAAGCAGTCACGTACAAGAAAAACCGACACAAGATAGCATCACTCCCGAGCTTCTTCAAGTCCTTCAGGAGGAAAACAGCTAAGTAACAGCTAAAACTGCTACTGATCAAAACACCTCCGCCTTAAACCACGACTGAGCTCCTGAACCTGTTTGAACACCGACTGTACCTAACATCCTGATCAACATCAAAGCCTGTGTGCTCGACGGAACACACTTTTCATCTGATCTATTATGGTACAGAGCCTGTCTGCCCGCTCAAAGGATAATGAGGAAGCTGTTATTTTTAATTTAAATAGTGGATTTGCATTCAAACTGCTGTGATAATGATCTGTCAAAATGAAAGTGACAAGATGCTGAGCCAGCTTCTGAGGCTACCTGGACAAATGCAGCATCAAAAAAAATCTGAATTTGAACTTACTTGTCAATGTTTACAGACTCTCATGGCAAAATTGCTCCATTTCCATCACAATAATACAAACAAATCTTTTAATACACTAACCCAAACTACACTTTTAGATGCACTTACCCTTTCGGATTGATTTGTCCATTTATTTCCTCACTCACAGTTAGCCGGTGTTTCACATAGTGGCCAGTAGATGGCGTGACAACATTAGATAGAACCAAGATCACTTACCTTCTTTCCTCTCTGCAGTCCTGCTGAAATCTTGTTTTTGTCTGATACTGTGTTTTACTAATGCAAATATAATGTAATATTCTGTTGTCTAATACTATGAAAAAATGTTTGTAATGTCTTAGGATAAACTGTAAGACCATGTCAATCCTAAAATAAACCTAAGCTACTGTACATCATTTGTTACTGGGGCTTTGTTGTAAAGTGAATCATGTATAAAAGCTATAGTCAGAGGTCTGAAAGTCCCTCTAACCCTGCCACACAAAAGTCCTCCTTCATGTATAAGGAATGCAGCTTTAAAAAGTCTTTCATGTTGACAAATTAAAGGAAAAAAACATTATAAAGTGTCTAAGTTTTGCCAACACAAGCCAAAAAAGCAGCTTCGGTTCCCAACTGCATATATTTATGAAGTCTCTGGAACTCTACTCCAAAACACGATTCCTCTTTCAGTGTTTTGATGATGGTGATGAAGAGTGCTCTGTATCGGTCCAAAATCTCAACTGGGGTTCAAACTGATGACTACAAAGGTCATAGCATGATTTACATAATTTTCATACTCATTCAACCACTTAGTGATCCTTTGTGTCCTATAGATGGAGACATTATCGTCCGAAAAGAGACCACTTCTAACAGGATAGAGGCGTTTCATCATGGAATAAAGGTAATCAATACTGAAGCATATGTATTTATTATGATCCTCCACTGACTTGTTTAGGGTTTTTCCTTTAATGGGGACACACCCCAGGTGAATAGAGTCAAATTATAATTAAATACAATCTAATAGATACCACCATGAAACCTCCCCGTTAGATTACTTACATTAAGGCAATTATTTTTTGTAATACATGTTTTCTGAAATTTTATATTTAAATATGCAGATTATGCATTATCTTCTTAAATATTTGCTAATTTGCATACATTTCCACAACAGAAATCTGAACATTGGATAAAGCCAGGTTCAAATTTTTTGTTTCAATTTGTTGACATATTAGAGTCAAAGGTTTTCACTGAGGGTATTTTGGATCTCTGTTTTTATCACCCCTTAAATCAGAGTATACTGTCAATAGCCATTCAAAAATCTATTTTTTTTACGAATGAAAAGTTCCATAAATCAGGCTATGAGTGATATATGAACAAACCTCTCTGTAAACCTGTAACCTTCAGGATATAGATAGGAATGCAACTGGAAAGTTTGGTCTATGTAAGTGCTACTGAAGTCTTTAAACATCCCTTAAATATATGCATTTTGCACTACAGGTGAATAGGGTAAAAAAAATTATAACTAATATCACCATGAAACTTCCCCAGTTGATTACATACAGTAAGACAATTATTGTTTTGTCTTACAAGTGAAATTGTATGTTTAAATATGCAAATGAGGCATTATCTAGTGCTATCTTTGGGTGAATGTAGGATAAATCTACAAACGCAAATAGACAACGTAGTGAAATAAACACCTAAATGTGTATTTTGGATGTTTCCTTTCCACTAGTCTGAAAGAAGACATGTTATGGAAGAAGGGAAAATTGACCAGTGCATGAAAAACAGTATGTTGCTTAAAATTATTCTTCGCCTGTGTGCGTCTCAGTGTGATCTGACTGTAGGGGAGGATAGTCCAAAACTGAGACAAGCTGCATCATGGGAAAGCTGCCAGGATGAACCCATTGCCTCGTCTCTGTGTTTCTCTCTCTCCCCCCTCCTCTCTACCGCCTGGATACGATTTCTCAGCACCTTTGCACTTTGCTGAAACCACCGATTTCCAAGTGGGGAACTGAAGAAGAATAATAGATAAGGATGACAATGTAATTTGAAGAAAGAAAAAAAAAGGGGAAAGTGGCTTGATAAGATAAAGAGAAAAAATTAAGACAGACACAGGGCTTACATAAAAACATGGTTTCTTTATTGGTTGTGCCAGAGTGGTGAGGCCCTCAACGTAAGGGCTTTGACCACAATTTAAAAGGGCTGAGTGTTGTGTGGCTGCGTAAAACGTGGTGCCCGTCTGTCTGCTTTCATTGACAGGTCATCTCTCTGTCTGTCGTTTAAAACAAACAGGGCTAATGTGCTGAAAATGGCCTCCAAAAGAACCGTAAAAACATTCCCCCAGTTGGAATGGACTATAAGGATGGAAAAGGAGGAAAGGCTGAAGCACAAAAGGAGGAACAGTCTCTTTTTCTGTCTTCTCACGGAGCCTCCAGAGCAGGCTTACTTCTTGGCTTTGCCCTGGGCGGCCACGGCCTCCATGGCCTTCTTTACGGTTTCCTCATCGCCGAGGAAAGACATGGGCTTTATGGGCTTCAGGTTTGCGTCCAGCTCGTACACGATTGGGATTCCTGTAGGCAGGTTCAGCTCCATAATGGCTGCATCGGACATACCTGGATAGATAGACCAGACGGGGTAGACATGCAGATCAGCAGACAGAACAGATGGAATGTAACTGATACAATAAAAGGCTGCGCGGGGCCCAGCTGGGCAGACAGGAAGGACATAATAAAAGCAATCGACTGCAGGTTTTCTTTCTTGTATTTTAAGTTATTTTAATTACATCGATCTGTAATTTAGAATCTAAGAAACTTGATCTTTCTCTCATCATTGACACCTACCATTCCTATCTGACATTTACTATTGCCCTTTAGGCGCTCTGGCTGTATAACTCCCTTATCCATGTCTGGCAACGCCTTGAAAAAAGTACAACCTTTCTACAGAAAGGTCGTGACTGTAACGGGAACCAAGCTCATGACCCTCTCAACTGTCCCCTGAAGCTGAGTCCCTGCATGCTATTTTTATGCTCTGCAATCCACAACTGTGTGTGTGTGTGTGTTTGCAAAGACAAGAGTCTGTGATTATTCAGGCCTAGAAAGCTATTTTTAAACCAAAATATACATTTAATTTGCAATTTTCCATGTTGTGGTGTTAGATTTTATATTGTCAGCCTTCATCTCTACTTTTCACTACAGAAATTTCTTCTTCATCTGCTTTTTTTTTCAAGCTTTGTCCACCTACAAACTGTAACGCTCACCCTCCAAGTGCTTGACGATGCCGCGGAGGCTGTTGCCGTGAGCAGCGATGATAACGTTCTTTCCCGCCTTGATTTCAGGCGCGATGACGTCGTTCCAGAAAGGCAGGGCGCGGGCGATGGTGTCCTTCAGGGACTCACATGTGGGGAGCTCACCGGGCTTCAGGTTCTTGTAGCGCCGGGACTGTAGGTGGCGAGGAACAATAGAAGGTAGTTTAATTGACAGAAGTTACATAACTGACTGTTGACAAGCACTTTCAAATGAGTCTATGCCAGTTGCTGCTTTATGATATTCCTCTGATTAGTGAGAAAAAATTGCTTATTCTAGCCAACACCTCTTCTCCCGTAGTTTCAGTTTGTCTCACCTCACTGATGATTTTGTTGTAGTTGTGCTCCTTGTCCATGGGTGGAGGTGGGGTGTCAAAGGAGCGACGCCAGATCTTCACCTGCTCCTCGCCGTGCTTCTCGGCCGTCTCGGCCTTGTTGAGACCGGTGAGGCCTCCGTAGTGACGCTCGTTCAGACGCCAGGTGCGAATCACGGGCAGCCACATCTGGTCCGTGATCTCCATGATGGTCCACAGGGTCTTGACGGCGCGTTTCAGCACGGAGGTGTAGCACACGTCGAACTTGATGCCCGCATCCTTGATGGCCTGGGCTCCGCGCCTGGCCTCCTCCACGCCCTTCTCACTGAGGTCGGCGTCGAACCAGCCGCAGAAGCGGTTCTCCTGGTTCCAGGCGCTCTCGCCGTGGCGGACGATAACCAGACGATGGGCGGCAGCCATGTTTACAGTGTGTCAGTGAGTTTAACTTCAACACAGTTCCCTCAGCCCTTCTAAGTTGTGCAAACACACACACACACTGTCTGACCAACAGTGAGCCCAAGCCTGCATATCACACTCTTTTTATAGCAGACAGGCCTCCTTCAGTGTCCACCTGTGAGAGGCATTCATGCTCTAACGGACATACATGTCCAGCCAATAGAAGCAGACCTCGGCTGAGCTGGTGGGACATGTGGTGGCTGCGAAGGCCAGAGGTCAGATATTAAGCCCAAAATAGCAACATGACTTTTAAACTGAGATCTGTGGAACAAAAGTGTAAAGATCAGAGTTGGCTGCAGAGAGGCGCCTCAGTCTGAGATGTTTCATTACTTAGAGAGAAACTGCAGCTCATTACACTGTGAAGAGTTCATATGTTTAGTAAATATTACATTTGTTCACAGGGCATTTGTTGTGCATATAAACAGGCTCATACAGGTCCACTCAGTTTCAACACTGTGGTGGGGGGAAATCCATGGGCCACATGTTGCCAAAACACAGTTGAATTAACAGCTGCATACAGTACGCACTCATGGGCTTTGTCTTACTGTACATGTAGCTGCCAATGCCAGCAACATAAATGATGCAAATAACTGACTACCACCGCTAATGATACTACTCTTACAACTACGAATAATAATTACAACCGTTTGTCAGTTAAAAGAAAATGTAACTTTATAATAACCATCATTTATAAATGGTAAATTGATAGTTAATTAAAATTAGTTAATAACTATTTTACTGTTAACAAACAATGAAACGATAATTAATAATGTTTGAAAATTATTAGTAACGCTATAATTTCTGTTATTTTATCATTAGTTTGTGTAAAAGGAAATAATTTGTTTATAAATTTGATATTGTATCATAGCTGGTAAGAGATGATAACAATTATTATTAATTATATTAAATTAGTACACTATCTATTAGTAGTTTATTGTTGCACACATTGTAATATTTTATAGACTATATTAATTATTTTTTAATAATTACCAAATGATTTGTAAACCTTTAAGAAATTGTTTGTAAAACATCTATAAACATTACATAGATATGGACCAGAAACCAATTATTAACCATTGATAAAGTGTTAAAAATATATATGTAATGTTTATAGATGTTTTACGAACAATTTCTTTAAGATTTACAAATAATTTCTTAATCATTAACACATATATAAACTGTTATAATGTGTGCAACAATAAACTGTTAAATAATTAAACTATAACTAAATGTGTTATATAAATCAAATATATTAGTACATATACTAATATAGATAACTAAATTATGGCATTACTAATCATTTGTAAAACATTAATTATCATTTCATTTTCAGTTTGCTAACAGTAAAATAACTATTAACTAGATTTATTTAACTATCAATTTACCATTTATAAATGATGGTTATTATAAAGTGTTAACAAAGAAAAAAAGGCTTGAACTACATCCTGACTCATCTTAAGGGCTTGATCTGCTCCAACCTGAAAAAATCAACATAAAGTCTTTGGCTGCATCCCAAATCTCTTAAATTGTATCCCTGTTCCCTCACTTGTGTCATTTCCTTGCGTCTCTCCGTGCATCCCCCGGTGGGAGGGACGCGTGGATGATGCACCCACTATGTTACATTTTAAACAGGCAGAGGGATTTATCAAGTGTTATTACCGTCCATTACCTCTAGGAGCCGCTCTAGTATAATTTTAAATGCAACACTGTTTCAAGTAAGACTGTGGACGCCTGGCATTTTATCTCAAAGGAGTTACGCTTTAGTAAAACACTGTGAGATATAGCAGCTGCCATACGAGCTCAAAGTGCTGCCCTGGCTGTGATAGGAAATTGCCCTGTCTCAGTATCACTACTTTTAATATACTTAATAATTCAAGCTATTCTGAGTCTGAGGTTGAGAAATGTCTAGTGTTCCACCCTATTGGAAATATAATATGCCACTGGGACAAATAATCAAAGCCAAATATCCTGCAGTATCCTTCTTGAAATGTAATGTTGGTAGGCACTCAAACTTACAGGACAGAGATAAATGTGCTGATGAAGCTCGGAAACTGAGCCACAGAGCCAGAGCTGTCGGGCAAAGTCAATGTCTCCTGCAACCCCCCAATCAAATTATGATCCATATATAGAAAGAAAAGAGAAATACAATAGTCCGAAAATATAATATTAATGGAATTCCAGGCGTGATGCCAACCTGCACCATGCGATCGTGATAAGGGGTTAGGTGACTGTATTGTACAAAGTAGGAATTAACAAGGATGATGCTGCGGGAAAAACACTGGATGTGTCTGTTTGGGGCTAGGTCACTCTGGTTCTATGGTGAATTAATAAAATGAATATGAAAACAGTTTTCAATAGCGGATTAATGGAGAATTAATACCTAGCTCTGCTGTTTAGGTTTTGGTTCTATGGCACATTTACTGTTCAAACCCTGTAGGCAACCATTTTCCAGCAAAAAAGGAGCTGATAAACCAGTTGTACACTACCTGCCAAACAAAGCGCTGAGGAGAGTGAACATTTGATTTGTATTCTTTAGGTGTCTAGAAATAAGTCATAATATGAGCTCACTCTGTCAAACTGTTAAATAAGAGTTTGGGTTCTCAGTAGGCCAGGCATCACTGAGTTTTGGTGCATTGTATCCAGCTGATGTACTTTTTCTTTTTCTTTTAGACCTGTATACCGGTGTAGGCTAAGCACTGAATGTGAAGGAAAGAACTGAAACCAATTGCACTGCAGCTGCTTATTCATAACGTGTGATGTAACATACAGTGTATGTTTGTAGTGTAGTGTTTTGTTATGTATGTGAAACAGTGTACGCCTTGTGATGCAAGAAATCTAACAGCAAGGAAATTGAATTAAAGCTAATTTTGTTCTATGTCTGGTAAATGATCAAGCAGGCAGTATTATTAATGGTGGTGGAGGCGGTGTATCTGTCAGCATGTTATTCAAAGTGCCCCTAGTGGCCAAAAGGGGATTAATAATGCACCTATATAAAGTGCCTATAAATACTATTTATGAAGCTATTTCACTTCACCACTATTGCCACAGAGCATGTGCCGATCCCAGTGAATCAATCTGTAACTGCCACCATGTAACTGTAAAATGACACTCAGTGTTATGTTGTTCTGTGGGTTGCCTTGACATATCTGTGTTGAAAGTTGTATCTGCATCTACATGACAGCAAGAGAACAATTGTTGATTGGATATTGAGGTTGGAAGGCTTCGAATAGGGATGTTGTGCACAGTTTTGTGATGCGGTCATCAGCTTACCCTTGATGCCTGGGGTTACTGTGAATTTTAAAGGGGCCCTTTTTGTGCTTATTTTCAGGTTCATACTTGTATTTTCGGTTTCTACTAGAACATGTTTACATGCTTTAATGTGCAAAGAACGCTTTATTTTTCTCATAACGGCTGTGCTGCAGCACCTCTTTTCACCCTCCGTCTGAAACGCTCTGTTTGAGCTCCTGCCTCTCCCTCCCGTAAAGCTCAGTCTGTTCTGATTGGTCAGCTGACCCACTCTGTTGTGATTGGTCAACTGAACCAAACTCTTCGGACCAGCTCCGCTCTAACTAGCTTTGTTTGAGGGCGTGCCAAACTAGCCGCTAGGCAGGTATTATGCAAATGTGTTACTTGGTGACATCACCATGTAACGGAAAAAAAGGCGGGACTTCAAGCAAGGCGTTTCAGGCAGTTCAGGAGCAGTGTTTCTGTGGGGGAGAGTAACTCCCTTTTGGCGTGGACTTTGGGCTTTGTAACTTTGCAGATCTTTTACGTGCACAAAAAAATTATGTAGCACACTAAAGGAAAGGGGAAAAGCACAAACCTAACAGGTCCTCTTTAAAAGTAATACAGTATGTGCTGCTTAGACTAAGCCTGGGCTTTTATGTTAATCACAGGGAGAACAAGCAACAACCTGGAAATTAGCACACTATAAGTGAGTTAATTCGTTTGGGAAGAGAAGTTAATGGTCTACTTTCTCTCTTTCATTTCCCCAGGTCCTGTCGGCATCTCGTCTGCCAAGAAATCGCCCCGGTGCAGATTGTCAGACTGCTGCTGTCAGGGTGAGAAAGAGTGTACACGGGGGAGTTTGTGTGATCACAACTGTTACGATGACTCAGCCTGCAGCAGAGTCCATGCAGCTCCCACTGAAGTCCCCCACCTCTCACTGTTTGGGGCACAGCGCTGTCTGTGAGTACCGGGGGCCTTTGCTTTGCTCTGCTTTGCTGCATAGGCAAATTACTGGAGCGTTCACAGTATGGATCATGCACATACACACACACACAGACACACACGCGCACACATACACACACACACACACACAGATATTGCTGCAAAGCACTGCAATAGACTGCATTTATGCATGGAGCTCGAAAGCAAGATGAATTCCCCAGCATAAGCTTTCACTGATCCACCGCATACCTGCACAGATGCATCCACACACACTCACTAGTCACACAAGAAAAGAAAATGCGTGTCAGCAGCTGGGTGTAATTGACCTGCCAGGGTATCTGTGCTGCAGATGAGAGGGAATGTTTGTCTTTTATAGAATTTAAAGAACAACCTGACAAATAGGCAAAAAAGACTTTTTTGGTTTACTGATAAAAACCTGAAACAACAAACCAAAAATCAAGAATATCTCTAATATGTTTGTTTTGATTTGTGATCCATAATGATTGCTTTCTCCAATGTCAAATCGTAAGGGACAACATTACTGTATATACCTTATTTATTATATATACTGCGCATGTCTTGTGCCACTGGCACAGACAATGCAATGTTCTCATTACATTTAAGTTGTTCATTTATGCAACAAAACAAAATGTTATCACACAAAATTACTGCCAGATTCAAGACATTTTGGTGAACTCAGAAAATGTATGCTGTTAGTTTCCATAAGGTCCTTTTGCAGAGTCAGCAAAAGACAAGAGCAAAGCTGAGAATTCATAGTGAATATTATTAACATGAAGGGAAAAAAACTGACACAACATGTATTCACTACCAAATCAACCAACCTCATAGCAAACAGCCGAGCTTATTGATGCACCAAGAAATTTGAAAATATATTTGATGTTTCTTCTTCTTCTCTATATCGTCTATAGTGTCTTCAACATGTGACCTTCTGTTTGGGTGGGATTTTATCATTGCAGGTTTTTTGAGGTTGTGGTTGCAGTTCTGCTCGCCACCAGAAGGAGAGATGCTGTGTCATGGTTGTTAAAATGAGGACAACCCCCCCGCCCCCTCCCCTCTCTCCTGCAGAGAGGATAGCACAACAAGTATGTTTTTGTTCTATCGATCTCCTAACAAAATTCATCACAGTTAATAGCGGTATTGCTGTGGTCAAAGTCCAGGTTCAGGTTCTATGCTAAAGAAATGGTGATGTGCTCTATTTCTTGTTTTGGATGTATTTGTGTTTTTTTAATAATCTGTTTTATTTCAAGTGATTTTATTCAGAAACTTACCTTGGATGAACGTTACTGTTATGACAAACAGAAGAACGGATCCATATAACTCTTCCTTCTTGTCTTTCCTTCTCTCTATCTTTAACTCATTCCCGTGGATCCTCTCTGTCTCATCTCCTGCCGTTGCAGTGTAAGCCTATCGAGGCTGCATTGTCAGAGTTTGGAGGAAAGCGCCTGCGTCAGAGCTCACTGTCCTGCTATAAAAGCGCAGGCTGCTGCAGCAGCGAGCAGTCGAGGCATAAACCTGAGACCTTCACACAACTCCACACACACACATACACAAAGAGGAGAGGGAGAGCAGCCCGTCCTCCCACAACTCAGCCATGAGTAGCATCGGATATGACCCCTACTACTCCGCCTCGCCGTACAGACGCTGGTATGTCGAGGCTCCCCCTCGTGTCGTGGTGAACCGAGGGAGGACCCACTCCGTCTACTCCTCTCATGCCTCCCCGCTGTCCTCTTCCCGTCTGCAGTACTCCTCTCCCGGCCGGGTGCTGCTCTCCTCCTCCTCGCAAGCCTCGTCCGTGGATCTCGAGCTCAGCCAGGCCGCCCAGATCAGCTCCGAATTCCGCGCCGTGCGCACCCAAGAGCGCGGCCAGCTGCAGGACCTCAACGACCGCTTCGCCGGCTTCATCGAGAGAGTGCGTGAGCTGGAGCAGCAGAACCGGGCTTTGGAGGCAGAGCTGCTGCTGCTGAGGCAGAGGCACAACGAGCCGTCCCGCCTGAGAGCACTGTACGAGCAAGAGGCCCGGGCCCTGAGGGCCGCCGTGGATGAGGCCAGGGCAGAACAACAGGCCGTCCTGGGACAGAGGGAGCGGCTGGAGCAGACCCTGAGCGCCTTGCAGGGTCGATATGAGGAAGAAGTGTTGGCTCGGGAAGAGGCCGAGGGCAGGCTGATGGACGCCCGCCGTGAGGCCGACCAGGCTGCCATAGGTAAGGCCGAGCTGGAGAAGAGCGTCGAAACTCTTCTGGAGGAGCTGGCCTTCCTCAAGAGGATCCACGAAGGCGAGGTGGTCGAGCTTCAGGCCCAGGTCCAGCTTGGCGTCCAGGTGGCGGTAGAGTCAGAGGCAGCAACACCTGACCTCTCCGGGGCCCTCAGGGACATCCGGTCCCAGTATGAAAGGCTGGCAGCAAGAAACATGCAGGCAGCAGAGGAGTGGTTCAGGGGGAAGGTGGGCTCCATGACCGAGACCGTGGCCCAGCACAGCGACGCCGTGAGAAGCTCCAAGGACGAAGCGGGAGAGTACCGGCGCCAGCTCCAGGCCCGCCTGCTGGACATCGACGCGTGCCGAGGCCTCAACGAATCCCTGGAGAAACAGCTGCATGAGATAGAAGACAAGCAGAGTGCTGAGATAGACGCTATGCACGTTAGTATGATGTGTTATTAATTATTCAGATTGTTTGATTTTTGTTGGTGTTGTTTCATTTCATTTCATGTTATATGTCCTTTTGTGTTGACTCGTCTTCTATTTAGGACACCATCGCAGAGTTGGAGAGCGAGCAGAGAGGCACCAAACAGGAAATGGCGCGCTACCTGAAAGAGTACCAGGACCTTCTGAATGTCAAGATGGCTCTGGACATCGAGATCGCTGCATACAGGTGAGAAGCAACAACAGTGAGGCTGAGAAATCCAACTGGATTTCTGAAAATGAAAAGAAGCAATGACAACAAAGACATCAAATGTCTTATTAGTGTTGATTTTAGCATGTTAAAGTGTTGCATAAATACCTAATCATGGGGAGACACAAGTTTTAGATAGATTTAGAGGTTATGCACAAGGTCATTTAAGGTGAAAATATGTCAACAATTAAGTAAAAGGCACCTGCATGTCAGAGTGCATTAGCAAATTTGAACAAAGCTATAGTATTGTATGTATAGTATGTTTCTTTTTATGTAGATAGGTCTGCAAAGTTTATGGCAAAACTAAATATATATATAATTATATATATATAATTATATATATATAATTGATTTATTTTGATGTTAAAGGTCTTATTGATAACATTTTTATGTATATTAATAGATATTTATTTTTAAAATAATACATCCACAGAGCCTTTAGAAAGGTGCCAAATAAAAGTATGGCTTTTCCTGAACAAATTGTTATGATTGTGAATTAATCATTTAAAACATTTTGGCGGGTGCAAAATGAATGTTTTGTTTATCTCTGTGGAAGATATTTGATGTTCAGTTCCCACTTCTAACAAGGCTCGTGATCCAATAGTATCACGTGGTATCTCTGGGTCGTCAGTTAGTGTGGAAAAAACAGATAAATTGCTGAGATTGATGGTAAGTGACTGGCAACGACTTGGTGTGAAGTGAATGCAATGGAACGGGGGAGGGAGATTGCGACATCTAGTGGCTGAATGTTATTAATGTTATCAATAGCACCTTTAAGACTGATGGGATAGAAAAGTCAAAAAGAGCAGGCCACTTTTATTTTGGTAAGCACATTCTGGGATAAAGCCCTAATCTGAGATTTATTAGGATAAATGTTCACTTTTCACACTTTATATCAGAAATCGTAGCATTGAGTGTTAATACATGGCCACTTACTGAGTTCCCATCTACTGTACTACCCATCACCTGTCTTTTCACCGACCTCTACAGGAAGCTGCTGGAAGGGGAGGAGTCTCGCTTCAGTGTAGGAGTGGCTGGGGGCGTGTCCTCCATGTACGGTCACAGTTACTCAGCGGCCTCCTTCGGCCGGCCCGTCCTCTCCAGCCTGAGCTCTGGCACCTCCTACCTGATGACGTCACGCCTGCTCAGCTCCAGCTTCAGCACCACCGAGGGGATCATCTCTGCCAGCCACGCCCAGCAAGCAGAGGCCAGCCCACCAGGGAAAGACGAGGAAGAGGAGGAGGAGGCGGAGGCAGAGGCAGAGGAGGAGGTAAAGGAGGAAGAGGAGGAGAAAGAAGAAGAAGAAGGAGGAGAGGAGACGGAGGAGACAAAGGAGGACGAGGAGAAGGAGGATGAAGAGGGAGGAGAGGAGGAGGGAGATAAAGAGAAAGAAGACGAAGAAGTGGCTGAGGGAGATGAAGAGGCTAAGGGAGGAGATGAAGAGGCTAAGGAGGGAGAAGAGGGTCAGTGCATTGTTGTTGATTATATTCTTTGATAGCTAAATTCAACTTCAATTATTAAGGTCGTGATGACAAATAATACAAATCTTAAATCTGTTGATACAGGTGGTGATGAGGAAGAGCAAAAGGAAGAGGTGACAGAGGCTGCTGAAGATGACGGGGAGAAAGAGGACAAAGGAGAAGGAGAAGAGGTCAAAGAGGAAGCACAAGAGGAGGTAAAAACAGAAGGAGGTGATGACAAGGGTGAGGATGCAAAAGAAGAAGAAAAAGAGGAGAAGGAAGAGGCGAAAAAAAGCGAAGAGAAAGAAGATAAACCAGATGCCAAGAAAGACGACAAAGACGACGACAAATCTGACGCCAAAGACGACGCCAAAGACGACAAAGCCGCTCCGAAGACAGATGACAAAGCTGACGCCAAAAAGGAGAAAGACGAGGGAAAAGCGGCCAAACCTGAAGCCGCGGAAGAAAAGAGCACAAAGGGTAAAAAGTAAGCCAGTAGCCTCGGCAAACTTCAATCAAGACTGTCCATTAGCCCCTTCCAGCATAACCAGTAGAGGCATCTACGCTATCCTCTCAAATCTGCTTGTTTAACATGGTGCTCAATAAAACAGTCCAATAGCCATTTACAGCAACAAATCATGGTCAACTGCTTGCCAACTGCTTTCTGGTTGTACACTTCCTGATGAGTGTAATATGTGAAATTGCTGAATGCAACAGTGAGCGTGTGAGTTTTTGGTGGTTAAATAAACACCTCTTAAAGCCATGTGTGTCATTCATTTTGAGCTTAGTAATCATAAATATGTCCTGATGTATCTTTCAACACCTGGCAAGTAGATGAAGAACACCGATTTACAGCATTAAGCCTCTGCAAATGATGTTGTTCTGTAATCACCTTGCCGGTGGTTGGTGAGAAATGTATGTCATTCGCTAATTTCCCCAGGCGATCAGGCGATTACAAAACAGTGACAGTGACTCATTATTTCCTAACATGTTACTATTTATTGTGAAGCCCAAAGGTTTTCAAAGTCTGACACTGTGGGGCCCCCTCAGACAAAAATAAAGACAAATGCGGCCCCCTAAAAACAACCCCTCCCCAACCATTTTAATGGGACATTCTGACAAAAAGAATATTAATAGTGTAATGCAGCTATTCTCAACCACTAGGCCGGGGCCCACTGGTGGGGCGCGTAGGTGCTGCCAAATGGTTAGATTAACCGCTATTCTGTATTTCAGAGGTTAAAACAGGCTCACTTTTAAAGCTAGAGTGAAGATACTGGCATCATATGAAATTATAAAAACCTAAGGAATCCATCGGTACCAACCATGTCATGCTAGCTTGTCGGGAAGGAGGTTAAATAATGCTCCAAACTAAACGCTACATTTTGGTGAGGAAAAACTGCCATGGCCATTTTCAAAGGGGTCCCTTGACCTCTTACCTCAATATATGTGAATGAAATTAGGTTCTATGGGTACCCACGAGTCTCACCTTTAGACATATATGTCACAGATGCAGTGACACAAAATCAAGCAATTTTTGAAACCAGTAAAAGTGTGTGGTGAGGAAATATAACCCTGAATACTTAAGGATTCATGATGGCAGGCAGTGATGGGTGGGGGTAAGATGAATATCTAGGTGGGTCATTACACCTGACAGTGGCATAACACATACTGTATGTTATAGCCCAGTTTGTCATTTAACTGGGAAGGTGGGAATTTTTTAACAATCGGAAGTGGGCCTCGAGTTACAAAAGGTTGAGAATCCCTGGTGTAATGTGAAAAAAAGTTAATAGAATTTTTTTGTCACTCCTACTATTATTCTTTGTCTTCCTGCTATTTGGGGTTATAATCAATCATGCTCTTGGAATTACAGTTCCCATAATGCTTTGGTGGATGTAAACAGGAAGTCAAATGTAGGCTATATATTAAGTGAGTTAGCTTTGCTGTGGGCTACAACTTTAGCCCTGTATTTTAAGCCACTATTTGTTTAAATTTTACATTAAACAACATTAAAAGTATGACGAATTAGCTAGTAGCAGTTCCTGTTTGCAATGCATCCATGGGATATGCAGAAAAAATAATATCCCTGTGTTAATTTAAGAAGAAAACTTAAAAGCGTGAGGATTTTCAGGTAAGTTCTGCAGTAACACGCGTCTGTGAGTTCTACAGGTGTTTGTGGACGTTTTATTCGTAATGGACATGGTGTGTATCATGTCTGTGTTCAGGTTTGACTGAGTTATGACTGCGAGAAGTGCCATTTTTTGACGTAAATTGCCTCTATGTGATGCGTGTCATGATCTGCTGCTGCTGCAACTGCTGACTGTTGGTAAACCAACCAGACTACTATAATAATTTCCCCTAGTTTTTAAAATATAGCTGTCCCTGTGCTGCAACAGCATTAACTATGGTGGCTAATATTATAGTGTTAGTGCTAACAACTGCCTTTGCAACTCGTATCTACTTGTGGTTCTGTTACATTACATTTTAGCATGTAAAAAAGAAAAACATTTTAATGGTTTTTATCACTTAAACAGGAAGTAAACACATAGGCTACCTCTTTAGATAGATAGATAGATAGATAGTAACTTTAGTGATCCCAAGGGAAATTCAAGTTTCCAGCATCACAGTTCCATAGTGCAAAACATGTTAGTAAAAAGGAAGTAAAAAAGTTAGTAGTGCAAAGTATAAAGTACAAAAAAATATACCAGATATAAAAATACAAGGAGATGAAGAAAACTGTTAAAACTGAATATAGTGCAGGATAACAGCTGTGATACAGGACTATTAAAAAAGTGAATATAGTGCAGAAGAAACTGTTAAAAATGAATATAGTGCAGGGTAACAACTGAGATACAGGACTATTAAAAATGTGAATATAGTGCAAAAAGTGATATAGTGCTGAATAATAAAATATAGGAGACCAGGGGATTAAGAAAAGTCAAATATGGAATATAATGTGGGATGAGAACTGAGGTAGAGAGTTTTTTTTAAAAATGGACTAAAAGTGCTGAATAAAGCTGTAAATTATTGGTATAATTTTTTTTTTTAGATTAAGATTTGGCTTTGAGAGCAATGAATGTGTTTTCTGTAAAGGTGATATTGTATAAACCACAGAGCATCTCTTTGTTTCATGCTCTCATATACCCAGTTGTTCTGGAAACAATTCATGGAATAGTTAAAGCTGCAGTAGGCAGTATATTTTTGGCATCATTGGGCAAAAATTCCATAATCACCTTTCAGCATATTATAATTCAAGTGTTCTGAGAGATAACTAGACTTCTGCACCTCCTCATGGCTCTGTTTTCAGGCTTTAGAAAATCTAGCCCGTGATGGGAGACATTGACCAATCACAGGTCATTTCATTGAGAGAGCGTTCCTATTGGCTGTGCTCTGGTCATGTGACCGGTACTTGAAGTTCCTTCACCAGATTTTACAATGGCGGCGGTGTCACAAACTTTCTCATTTTACAGCTAAACCGTGGATTACAAGATGATTCTGAAAACATTGAGGCGAGAAATAGGCATTAACGTAACATAATATTGATTCATATTTGATCGGCGCTGCCTAGTTGGACCATTTGGTCAGAGTTTGCGAGTGATTGACAGCCGGTTCTCATAGACGGCAGCTGGACAGCAGACCTCAGATCAGCTCTGACGGTTGTTTTCCTCTGGTAAGTGAAATCTTGCAGCTACCGTTAGGAACACCGGAGGACACAGAGGCACATGATTTTTTTTCAGGTTACCTGTTTCATGTACTACTGTCACGATATAGCGACCGTTTTATAAAAATAACTTTTTTAATCATATTTTCCCCAATCTCGCCTACTTCAGCTTTAAAGGGAACTGTATGTAGGTTTTTACACATATATACATATTTAAATCATTTTTATTGCCAAAATGTGAACAGGTTGTAAAAACAAGACCGTCCACAACTTTCTGTCTTTCCTCTATCAGCCTGTAGACTACTTTTAATGTGAAGAATGGAGGATGTTTTTTTTTCTGAAAAATTCAACAGATGTGACGTCATGCACGCTCGCGAGTGCCTTCAATTTCAGTTCCGCTTACAGGGCTAACAGTGTGCAACTATAGCTAATGTTCGGTTAGAAATGGAGTCCGCTAACACCAACAAACGACCAGCACCCTACCACAATTCAGACTCCCTACATAAACTCCACGGATATACAGTACGTGTAAAAACCTACATACTGTAAAGAAGCAAATCCAAAGCAATGCCTATTGATTATAATAATATTATTTTTGTTGTTTTATTTTAAGACAAAAAGTTGGACCTAATGATTAATGTTTTATTAATTTTGGCCAAATTCTTTATTCATAAGGCAAAATTCTTAAACACCCCTCCCGTCTTCATGTGCTATTATAATGAAGCTCAACTCTATATTAAGTCATTGAAATTAATGAAATCAAAATATGCCAAAGATCTCTTTTTATATTACTTGAAAATGATCTGACCCTATAACTAATGATAGCTTAATCCCCCCTTTTTATTTTATTGTCTGTGTAAATGATTTATGTCTATTGTGATATCTGCTCAGTTTTGAGGATGATAACTTTGTTATTGTAATGATTTTGCCTTACCCGTCGAAAATTCATCTTGTGAATAAAATTTAAAAAAGACCTACCTGAGCATGAACAGTGGCCACTGTGGCCACAAGTTGCAATTACAGGATGATGGTAATAAATGCTAAAACATACAGTTCGGCGAAGAGTCGTGAAGTCCATGAAATAACTCAAACTTTATCTAGACTTTGCTACCATTAGCTAACATTAGCCACCATAAGATACTGGTCATACTAGACCGAGTAGACCTATAAGGCTAGTAGTAATAGTCGCACAATTCCATAGTGTATTACTGAATAGAGCAGATGTGTGTTTTAACTTTTCATTTATAAGAGAAATAATGTTTTCTTTCAAAAGCTTCATATAGTCACAGTTTTATTGTGTCTAAACTGAGACACATTACCAGATGAAGGCACACATACACCGTAGCTACAACTATATGCCATTTGTTACGGTAATTGCATGTTTTTATTGACAAACTAAGAGAAATGATGATGGTGATAATGATTACTCCGATGTGAAAGTGTGTTCTGTTTTATTATTCCATCTACATGTGAAATATACAAAAATGGCAGCCATTGAGACTATAATTATACGTTGATACAAGATGACCCATAACCTTGTTTTTGCAATTACATGAAATTACTACTTTTACAAAAAAGACTAGTAGTGACAGTTTACATTCTGTTTCACAAGTACATCTATAATCTTCTCTAATGTGATAGGAGATCATCCACACAAACACCCACTGATGCACATTATCCTCTGACACCTGGCAGCTCCCAGCAGCTGCTCTGTTATTTTAATCCCTTGGGTAGACATTAAGTGTTAGACGGTCTGCAGCACCAAGCTCTCTGCATCAGGTATGGTGCATACAGCCCTGATTATATAAATCTTTAGACACTGATGCAGTGGGATTTCTTTACACACAGCCTTTTTCAGCGATAACATCGGGCCATATATTTTGCTGTTGACAAAAAAATAAAACAATGCCACATGTTTAACACCTCTCGCCAAACTAGTTCAGTAGCACATCTGTCCAATTTAATCCAATTTAAAGCTGAAGAAATATCTTTCAGCAATACATTAACCCGTAAACTGAGAAATAATTCTCGCCCATCCTTTCAGCATTGGTCAGTCAAACCTTATCATACTCCAAAATTAAGTATCCACTTAACTGTAATGGCATTAATTTAAATAACTTTTTTTATATTAAATTACTATAGATAAGTTACATCCTTGGTTGATAACTCCAGTAACATTATTGGCAAGTTAGTCAATATTTAAGAGCTGATTTTGATGAAATTATCTTGGTCTGAATATCAATCATAAATCTCAACACGGCATACATTAATGTGACTGCTAGAACTTCATCTGGTTATTTGTGAAATCAAAAAGGTATATAACATCTGGGGGAAGGGCCAGAGGAAACAGCTACATGTCTTTTGTATTTTTATTTAATTATTTTTTTGAAAATGTATTACCTTTTTAATATTCATTAATAGCCATCTCCACAGATTGTCATCAGTAATATGTTGTAGTTAAAACCATTTGAATCAGTATTAGTTAAATAACTTGATCACATTAAATCATGCGGGGTTATAATATATTTCTATTGCTCCTCTTTTTATATATTAGTTTACAGAGGAGCAATAGAAAGCATCCTGACTGGAAACATTACATATTTGTATGGTTCTGCAGCGGGAAAATCAAGAACATCATTGGTGCCCATCTACCGAGCATCAGTGATATCGGTGAGGTGAGGTGCCCGCGCGGAGCCCAAAGTATATTAAAAGACAATCTCCACCCCAGTAACAACCTGTTCACTTTTTGTTTTTTTCTTGTGTTGCATAAACAGACTACAACTTGCATTTCAGTGTGCAACCCTGTGTTGTAGAATAACAATAAATGAACCTTGATGTAATAACGTTTTAAACTTAAAGCCATTCATTTGATAACTAAATATTTATTGCAAAGCTCTTTTCTGCCAAGTTGTAAAACTTGCTTACAAACTGCTTAATCTAACTTCTATAATGTAATGTTTGATATCAGTATGTATACAATTGCAAAACATATCCTGAGACATTAATATAAAATGAAAAGACACAATCGTTGTTTTTTTTTTACTTCATTATGACATTTATTGAGCAAATGCTGCTGGGAAATCGATCATGATGAGTAAAGTCATGGGATTGCAAACAGTAGCACCTCATTTATTTCTGTATTTAAATTCAAGTCCATCCTATATGCATACAAGAATGCATGATATCTGCGCATTTACAGTTATTTTTTTTTTTCAGTTGCACTCAGGTAAACATAACAGACACTGATAAAAAGCATGTTTAAGGCTAGGAGTTTCTTCAGGTTTCGTTAAGCTTTAACTGCTTCAGTTACTGGATGTATATGGTCATGTGTTTATCATAGCGCTGCCCGTCTCTTTCTTCTCTGACGTCGTTGTATTTGCTGTTAGTTTCTTTTTGGCTCAGTTGATATCTTAACATGTCAAGTAAGGCGTCTTCAGTAGAGGACTGAGTGTGTAGAGGACCACAACCAGCACCACCCGCCCCCCATTTTACTTATACTCAAAAAACCTCTCAAATTTAATAATATTTCTCTCACTCTCCCACCTGCTTTACATATATTCCTTTTACATATTTACTCTTTTTACAGTGTATTTCTACCATACATACAGATGAGAGGAAAGTCCTCCCCTCTCCTGAGCTAGCATGCAGAGACCCCCCCCTCCCTCCCTCCCGTGAACTGCAGAAAGACAGAAAAAGAGGATTAAAATGTCTCAGTCGCTCGCTCCTGACCGCATCTGCAGCAAAGCCCCTTTTTAAAGCTGTCACTCAACATGCATTTTTGAAATTTGTAGCATTTTTAAGTTTTGGCTTCTCTCTATGATTTGTTTTGTATGTTTGAGAGTGGTTATCTTTATTACATCGCTCTAGCTGTATGATTTTCTTTGTTATGTTAGTTCTGGGTTGATAGCTTATCTCCGCGTCCGCTCCTCTGGACCGCCGCCGCCACAGCCGCCGGATCAGCCGCCTGGCGTCTGCTTTATTCGGCCTCTGTCACCTGCTTGATGGACTGGGTGGAGTGCTTCTCCGTCTTCTTGCTGGTGACCAGCTTCTCCTGAACCACCTCCTCCACCTCGTCCTTCACCGTCTCGGTCACGGTGACGGACTTGGTGACGTGCTTGGATCCGTCCTCTCCGGTGGTGATCGTCTCCACGGTTTTGGTGATCACCACCTTCTGGCTGCCGTCTTCCTTCACGGGGCTCTCGTCCACGCCGTTGGCGATCACGTCATCCTCCTTCTCCTCGTCCTTCTTCTCTTTCTCTTCTGGGCTGCTCTTGTCTACGTCGCCATTCATGGCAACATCCTTCTTGTCATCTGTCGAGTCGCTCTTTTTCTCTGATTTCTCCTCAGCAGCTTTAGGGGCCTCAGGCTTGGCGATGTCTATCTTTGGGGATTCTGACTTGGGGGACTCGGCTTTTGGGGAGCTGGGTTTTGGGGATCCAGACTTTGGAGATACAGGCTTGGGGGATAAGGATTTAGGAGTCTCGGGTCTAGGTGATTCAGACTTGGTGGATAAAGGTTTAGGTGTTTCAGACTTGGGGGATCCAGGTTTAGGTGATTCAGACTTGGGGGATCCAGCTTTAGGTGATTCAGACTTGGGGGATCCAGGTTTAGGTGATTCAGACTTGGGGGATCCAGGTTTAGGTGATTCAGACTTGGGTGATCCAGGTTTAGGGGATTCAGACTTGGGGGATCCAACCTTTGGGGATTCAGACTTGGGGGATCCAAGCTTTGGGGATTCAGACTTTGGGGAATCAGGTTTTGATGCCTCGGTTTTGGCAGCCTCTTCCTTCTTGGCCTCCGGCTTTGCGGCTTCTGTTTTCGGAGCTTCCGTCTTGGCTACAACTTCTTCCGATTTGTCGTCCGCTTTCTCGTCTTTCACCTTCTTCTCGTCTTTTTCACTATCTTCCTTTTTGCCTTTATCCGCATCCTCTTTCTCCTCTTTCTCATCTCCACTTTTGGATGCTTTGTCGCTGCCGGCATCTTCGTCCTGATCGCCGCCCTCCTCTTCAGCGGCAGCTTCCTCTTCTCCTCCGCTGCCCTCTTTGTCTCCGGCCTTCTCTTTGTCAGCAGAGGCTTCAGACTCTGGAGCTTTGGAGCACAACACCGTCTCCTCAACTTCCTGTTCTCCGTCTCCTCCCTCCTCTCCTTCATCGCCTCCCTCTGCATCATCCCCCTTTTCTCCCTCATCCTCTCCCTCACCCTCGCCTTCTTCTTCCTTTTCTCCTTCTTCACCGCCTTCTCCCTCCCCCTCTTCTTCCTCATCGCCACCTTTTCCATCCTCGTCCTCCTCGTCTTCTTCCTTAGCGGGCACGCTGGCGCTAACTTTGGCTTCAGTGGCGGCTACAACTTCCTCCTCCTCGCCGCCCTCTCCCTCTTTCCCCTCACCTTCTGCTTCGTCTCCCTCTCCCTCTCCTTCCTCCTCTCCCTGCTCTTCCTCTCCCTCATCTCCTCCGCTCGCGAGCGTGGCGGACAGCTCTTGCGCTATCTCCGCCAGGGCCTCGTCGAGGTCAGACTTTTCTTCGTCTTCCACCCTCGTCTCCTCGATGATCTCCTCCACGAACTTGTGGTGCACCTTGAGCTTGGGAGCGTCTGATTTAGACTTTGAGATTTTGGTGGGGGTGACCGCCTGGCGATAAGGGTAAGTGCTGAAGTGGGTCTCCTCGCCCTCTAGGAGTTTCCTGGAAACAAAACAAATAGATTTTAATAATCACTTTCTGGCCACAGAGAAAGGTACATGGTACATGTTAATTCTACTACTTTTCAAATGTCAGTATATACCTGTATGCAGCAATCTCGATATCCAAGGCCATCTTGACATTGAGCAGGTCCTGGTACTCGCGCAGGTGACGAGCCATCTCCCATTTGGTGCTCTTGAGCTCATTATCCAGCTGGTGAATCGTCTCCTGCAGGAAAAACAGAGCAGACACGACACAAGGTTGATTAAGTACAACAAAAATAACGTACGCATTCTTTAGCAGATTAATTTATGTAGCTTTGAATGTCATCGTTCACGAATTACCAAGACCCATGGCAACAATTTAACAAAACCTTCTTTTTTTTTTTTTTTTCTCGAATTGACCTTCAATTTAAACTCAAATCCTATTCATTTAGCCCTCTTTTATTCTTAGTGCACATTTGTATGAACTCCACAGACTCTGTGCACCAAAGTCTTGGATATAATCTGACGCAATACAGTATTCTAGAGAAGTTGAATGCCTCTTTTTTCTTTCAAGGACAGCCTCCACACTGTGTCAATACACCCCCACCCCCAAAATCTCAGTGGTATGATGTAAGGCACACAGCCAATGAAGGCATCGACCCATTGCCTCTGACTCAGCACTACGGAGGGATGGAGGGAGGGAGGGAGGAGGGGGAGTCTGCTGCAGTGTCTCCCTTTAACCATTTGCTGACACTTGGAGAGTGATTTGTAAAAGAACTTGGAAGCGCAATGACGCGCTCTATGGCAATCATTACGCAGCAGAAAAATGTTTCAACACAAGCCCTTAACCATGATATAAAACAAGAAAATATGATCCGTTGTGACTGTTATTAAGCAAGTTTGCTTTTTTCTGCAAAACTGCGTCACTAAAATATAGAAAATATGAACTATTAAGTGCATTAACTTAATCTATCCATCATCATAAATAACAACTCAAACCCTGATTATTCAATTTGAAACACACAAAAAACATTAAAACATGAAATAAGTTACATATTATAGAATATTAAAAAGTCTATGTTTCCAGAGTCTTTCAATGCACAGCTCAAGACCCACCACCTCTTTTCTTTGGCTTTTGAATGTACTTGAATTGTGATTACTAATTGGCCTTTTTTATAATGCTCATTATAACAGTACTCATGGTTTTTAATCTTGGTCTCTGTCTGTGGATGTGTGAGATTTTGTTGTCTGCTCTTGTTGACCTTGTTTTTATTCTGCACTATGTCTGCAAAGCACTTTTGGTCAGCTCATGTTGTTTTAAATGTGCTATAGAAATAAATTTGACTTGACTAGAATATTAAAAAGTCTATGTTTCCAGCTCTTAATTATGAAATATTAAGTACAATAACTTAATCTATCCATCATCATAATAACAACTCAAACCCTGATTATTCCATTTTAAAAACTCAAAAAAAACATTAAAACATATGAAAAGTAACATAAAAAAATGGAAACATAGACTTTTAATTATTATATATTATTTAATATTTAAAAGTCCATGTCTCCAGCTCTTTTTACGCACGGCTCTGAGCGCCTTGGAGCTGTGTCTCTCCATCCATATTTACCTGCAGGCTGGACAGATCGCTGTTGTGTCTGTCCTCGATGTCGTTCAGCTGTCTCTCCAGCGAGTCTCTCGTCCCGCGGATGGACTCAAGCTCCACCGTCTTGGACTGCAGCTGGCGCCGGTAGTCTGAGATCTCGTCTCGGGCGGACTTGATCGCGTCCTTGTTCTGCTCCGCGGCCTCGGTGAGCTTGGAGAAGCGGCACATGAACCAGTTCTCCACCTGCTGCAGGTTCTGGTTGGAGTGGCCCTCCAGCTCGCAGCGGATCTCCCGCAGCGCCTCGGTGATGTCCGTCTTCTGCAGGTCTCTCCTCTCCACGGTCACCTGCGACTCCTGCTCGATCTGCGCGATGAGCTCGCTCACCTCCTCCTCGTGGTTGTTGCGGATGAACGCGATCTCGTCCTGCAGCGATTGAACTTTCTTATCCAGCTCGGACTTCGCCAGCTCGGAGTCGCTGGTGTCTTTCTTCAAGATGCGGATGATCGCTTCAGTCTCCTCTCGGATGCGCGCTTCTTCATCGAAGCGATCTCTGAGCCTCTGGATGTCCTCCTCGACGTGATCGGTGTCCAGCTGGATCTGCGTCTTGTCGTGGTGGATCTGCTCCAGCATGGATCGCAGCTCCTGCAGCTCCTGGTCGTAGTGGTCGCCCAGCTGGGAGCGAGACACCTGCTTCTGCCGCAGCGCCTGGATCTCCGCCTCGATCTGCTTGTTCTGCGTCTCCAGGTAGTGCACCTTGTCGATGTAAACCACGAAGCGGTCGTTGAGACCCTGCAGCTGCTCCTTCTCGTTCGAGCGCTTGTAGTCTCCGTTCATCAGCATGCCAGAGGTGGTCTGACTGTTATAATCAACGCTGTCTGCGGAGCTGTAGGCTCTGGACACCGGCATGTGCACGCTCCTCTTGTAGGAGGAGGAGGTCATGGTGTTGGATCCGGGGCTTGCTCTGGACCAGGATTGGGAGCGAAAGCCACTGGATGGGGTGCCACCACCACTGGAGCGGCTGTAGCCGTAGCCGGTCGTCCTAGTATCCATCATTCTCCTGAATGGGCTCCCTACCGCGTCCACCGGGTAACTCATCCTCCGGTCAGACTGTATACCGGGGAGGATGTGCGCAATGAAGAGGGGGTGAACCGGTTGCAGGAGGTGAAGTGAAGGCGTGTATAGGGAAGAGTGTGTTTGTGTGGGTATGTGTGTGTGCGTGTTATGTGGTGTGTGTATGTGTGTATAGGTGGAGGAGTGTATGGCTCTCACAGCGACTGAGTGCTACTCTGCCCGCTCCTTTTATATCTGAGGCGTCCAAGCAGTTTTGTTCTGTCCATTGATGGAAGGGGAGTCTGAACCACGTGGGCTGGCAGGCTGCTATGTGTTAGTCCCATTTAGATAGATAGATAGATAGAGTAGATAGATAGATAGATAGATAGATAGATAGATAGATAGTATACTTAAGATTATTTTGGAAAAAATAACAATTTATAATAATACTAATAATACTAATACTTTAAAGTAAAAACCATTTCGCAATATCTTCAGTCAGAACCCTGAAATTCACCATTATGAATCAACCAATCAAAGATATGAATTTGACACAACCTGATCTCATGACTGTCCCCCACACTGCCTGTTTTTAAATCAAACCTCAAAACACACTTTTATTCCTTGGCTTTTGGCTCGGCATGAGAGTTGACTATTTTAATCCTTTTTTCCTTTCCTATTGGTCTTAATGCTCTTATTATTTTAATGTCCTGTTGGTTTTAAGTTGGTCTTAGTGTTTTATTGTGTAGTTTTTATGTATAATTGTACAGCACTTTGGTCAACTTTTGTTGTTTTTAAATGTGCTTTATAAATAAATTTGGATTGGATTGGAATGGATTATGAAACAACCCTAGCTGAATTGGTCCTGTCATTTTCAGCACCACGGACAGCGACCAGCAAAACATCAGCCAGTTGTTTCCTGGGCTGGAAAAAAACTTTCTGTGATGACATGACAGCAGTTTTTTTTTTGAGGTTATTGAAGTGAATTATGAGTGCATGAATTCTCTGTCTGCTGAATATTACTGACACAAAAGCCTGAGGACTGTGAATACTTTGCCATGCTTCCTTTGTCAACTTGAACTTCTGACAACAAGGAGGTTACACAAAGTGATTCTCAGCTCATCTTATAAGTGTCCCCAGTCATTGTTTTTTACGTTCAATGAGAGCAATGCTCTATTTTCTTTTCAGGAATGCCCTGATCATATTCACACAGTTACACATTCACACCTGGAAGCTGCCCAGTACAACCCCAGTCTGATCTGCTGGCCACTGAGTATAGCTCCACCGGAGCGGTTCGGGTTAAGGACCTTGCTCAAGGGCACCTCAGTGGTGGTAATTAGGGAGGCACTGCTTTTTCACTTTGGGATTGGACCTGCGACCTTCCGGTCACAAGCTCTCTTCTCTAACCTTTTAGGCCACCATTTTAGGTCTTCACTATGAGTGTGTGGTGATTGTGGTGGCAAGATGAAGAGTAGAAATATGTATTAATGTATTTTCTCGCTTTAACATTTAAAGTAACAAATGAGAAAGGGGAGAAGGTTATTAGTATTTCTTACCGGTCGTATATATAGATCATTTAAAAACTGAAAACTTCAAATTGAATGTCATTTTATTGAATAGAACTCCATTCACTGATTCATGAATTGATCCATTCATGTTTAGGAACTAGGGCTGCAACTGACGATTATTTTCTTATATCGTCGATTAATCTGTCGATTACTTTCTCGATTGGTGAAAAATTTTCCGAATTTTTTCCCAAAGCCTGAGACAGCGTCCTCAAATGTCTTGTTTTGTCCACAACTCAAAGATATTCAGTTTGCTGTCATAGAGGAGTAAAGAAACCAGAACATTTTCACATTTAAGATGCTGGGATCAGAGAAAATTTCACTTAATTTTCTTTAGAAATTACTCATTGATTATGAAAATAAATGGTGATTACTTTAACAGTTGATAACTATTGATTCATCGTTGCGTCTCTACCAGAAACTAATACATTTTTAGTCATTTATTCATTTTATACAACATAAATGAAACATAAAAGGTTAAATATTCATTCGACAGCCTGTCATAGTAATTTGTACAGTCTACACGTGGATGTTTTTACCAGCAGAGCTTTGTAACACCGGGTCATGTTCTTATCTCTTGTGTGGGGGGAGCACAAGTACTTATTGCACATCCCTGCATAGCTTTACAATATAGTGTTAAACGTGTACTCCAAACAGATGCACGTGCGCATGCTTTCCCCTCCAGCTATCGGTAGGATCTTCACTATTGTAGGTGCAAAGTCACGTGGGATTTGTGGCTTTTCCCATCCATTGGTTGAGACATTAAACCTCCCGAACGGTGAAGCGTCAGTGCGGCCCGTCTGGTGGCTCGGCCTCACCGACAGGCTATCGATCTCCCCATCAATCTTGGAGCTTCCCTCTAATCTCGGGTCAGTCCGGTCAATGCGGAAACGATTACCAATTGTCAGAGGGAGATGCAGCAAAAACAGCTGCATTAGTGCTTTTTCGAGGACCCATTACTGTAATGTGTTTAAGTCTGTCAAATATGATCACTCCAACACAAGTGCAGCCGCAATGTGAGTTCAAACAGTGACTGATCAAGACACAAACTTGTACATATGGTGCACTTCTACTGATTATGCATACTAGTTAAGTGACAAATGGAGGTATCACCTTTAAAAGCCTGCTTGTTATGGGTGTAGCGTGTGAGTAGAGATCTCTATTCTGCTTTCCGGCACTGAATTAGACATTTGCCATCCATCACCTGTCTACATTTTCTTGTCCCCCCCTCATTGGCTTTCCACTGCGAGCTCAAGCAGAGCTAATGCATCAAGCATGGCCCATTTTAGATTGCTCCGGAGACAGAAAGGCAGTGTGAGAGAGAGAGAGAGAGAGAGAGAGAGAGATAGAAAGAGAGCTAGACAGAGAGACGGTCACAATGACTTTCTCCTCATGTGTGTCTGCACTGATATGTTTTATAAATGCTCATACTCCAGCAGCCGCACCCACAGTCTCCTGGCATGCTGACGTTTACAGTGTCCTTGACCGCTGCTCCGTGAGTTTCTCTCTATACGGGCCCTCCTGCTGCCTGCAGGGTTTTTAGACCCATATATTTTGATTGTCCGGCAGCTCACTCAGGACCTCAAGGTGCTTTTGGATGCCATACGAGGGCGGGCGGTGGTGTGATGTACACGGCGGCGTGAGGGATGTGTGGGGTTGGGCTAAAAACAGGGGAGTCATTCAACATCAGTTCTGGGCTCCAGCGCACTGCAGAAGGGTTGGAGTGTTTTCAAATGGCACTGCAGCAGAAGGCAGGCTCCGGCAAAAGCAGACGAGCCCATCCCCAGTCAGCCCCAGTCTGTCCCAGCTTCTTCTAACCTGCAGGGACCAGTCCACAGAGAGTGCACTCCCATTCAAATGAGGTCAAGGCACTGGAATCTGTAGGTGACATAGTGCAGGGATATGTTGTTATATATGCTGATACAGAGAATACAAGGACAGCGTGACCTTTTTTTGTTCAGCTGATATACTGTTGAGTGGCACAAATAAGTAGCAATGTTGCAATATTTGTTAATAGAAGAATAATAATAAAGCATATGACCGATGAGGCACATATTCCATTCAGCATCCTTTGATAATTAACAGTCAGCGGATCAGGGCCGTAGCCAGGATTTCAGACATACTGAGGTCATGGGGCCCCACAAAAAGTTTCTAAATTCTTTTGGATTATTTTAATTTTCCAATAAAATTATGGTGGGGAAATATGGACATTCTCATTCATTTATTTAGCTGGCTTGAAAGTAGTCAAACTCAAATATAATGAGTCAATCAGCCAAATAAATACCCATCATGCGTGATGTTTAATTGTAGAATGTAAACGTCTCCAGGTTGTTAAAAATCCCAAATTCCCAAAAATAAATGATGTAAGTCATGACCTCCATTTCCTCAATGGTAGCTATGGAACCTAGCATTTCCTTTTATTTAAAGTGAGACTTTGTAACGTTTGCCAACCAGCTACCACTGTGACCTCAAGTGACCACTATGGGATAATGGTAAATGCTCCAACATAGTGTACCTGTAGCACAAGTAGAGAAGACTCAAAAAGTCAGAAAACTGATTTAATAATGTTTCTTACACAGTGATGTTACTTAGTGTAAGCACATTTTGTCATATGCATTTGCTCAAGTAAAGTCTTGAATGCTGTACTTTTGCTTGGGAAGTATTGTGGTATTTTGCCCGAATGTAATGATTGGACGGGTTACCTGCCTTGTCTACCTGAGCGCACTCTGTCCGTGCACTCATTGCGCGTCACCGGAGTCTTTCACAAGCTGCTAGCTTGACAGGTGTGAGTACTAACAATAACCATGTTCTTTTGTTTACGTTCATTTATGTTTATAATGGTAATTTTTTTGGGCAGTGGCTTTGGAAGGAGGCCTGAACGGACGGACTGTCAGTGTTTCCAACTTGGCGACTTTCTCGCTAGATTTAGAGACTTTTGGAGCTGCTAGCTACTTTCATTGGAAAAGAGTTGGCAACACTGGGCTGGGTTTTTGGGTTGGATCGTTTTAAAAATCCAGTCTACTCTTGCTTGTTTCTCAAGATTACCGACCCAATTTTTTCCGATTTCCTCCACCGCTGCTGTGATGTGTCGTACAACAAACGTGGCTGCCAGTTGTCCTTTAATATATTCATGAGGAGGAACGGAGAATGTCATGAGTCAGTGGAGAGGAAGAATGACTTCGAGATAGAGTGAGAAGCAATTGTGGGGCCCTTAATTGAGATTTACGTTGATGATGCTCAGCCCACTACTGTGTGAGGCCCGAAGATGAGTCCATGTTGTGGGTTGTGTTAAACTTGTGATTGCTACGCAAAGCAATTTTAGTTGAAACGTAAACAATGTTGTTTTCTGTACAATGGCAGTTCATTGATGAATGTAAACAAAACTTACCTTTTGCTTTACATTTTTCATTAATACACTACACGGACAAAAGTATGTGGACACATGAACTCTACACCCACATTTGATTGTTGAACATCTCAACTGGCTGCAAGGATTTGCTCCCGTTCAACCACAAGAGCATTAGTAAGGTCGGGCACTGATGTTTGGCGATAAGGCCCGGCTCGTTTTGTTCCAGTTCATCTTAACAGTGTTGGATGGGGACCTAGTCAGTCAAGTCCAACACCAAACTGGGGAAACCATTTCTTTATGGACCTTACTTTTTGCACAGGGGCATTGGGGCTGCAGGCGCTACGTGGGTGTTGGATTTAAATAGATAGATAGATAGACCGATAGATAGTATCCTTAAAGGAACAGGCGCAGCATTTAGGAGGGGATCTCTGGGCAGAAATGGAATATAATATTAATAAGTATGTTTCTTTTAGTGTATAATCACCTTAAAATAAGATTTGTTGTGTTTTATTAGCTTAGAATGAGCCGTTTATATACGGAGGAGGTCCTCTTAACGGAGCTAGCCGCCATGTTTCTACAGTAGCCCAGAACCGTCAAATCAAACACTGGCTCTACCAGGGCCACTTGTGTTTTCACATTTTTGCGGCCACCGTAATTCCCCTACATACTTTGTACACGGGAGAAGCTTCAGTTGGTTGCAATCTGCAACCTCACAACAAGATGCCGCCAAATCGTACCCACTGCACCTTTAAGTTAATATTGGAAAAACAACCTATATACTTAAAAAAAAAACAAAAAAAAAAACAGTCTGAAATATCTTCAGTCAGACCATAAATTCACCATTATGAATCAGACAATCAAGATATGATTTTGAAGTGACTGATGTTATGAAACAATTCTTGCTGAATTGGTCCTGTCATTTCAGCACCACGGACAGCGACCAGCAAAACATCAGTTAGTAGTTTCCTGGGGTGACAGCATTTCTTTTTTTACAGCTTATTGAAGTGAAATGATCTTCCCTGATCTGTTGCTACAAAGCATACTATTGTCTACAATATCATTGTATGCTGTAGTATTTACTGGAACTAAAGGTTTTAATCCTAAAACATGAAAAACAGCCCCTCCAGACAGATGTGCCCAAATACTTATGGCAATACATGTAGCGTATTTCATGAAACTAGGACTCTATAAAGGCCCTTCAGTGTGTGTGTGTGTGTGCGTGATTGCAGTCGACACAGCTTCAGGAAGATGTAGAGGACAGTTTTTGGGTGAATGCAGGTGGCCAGACAGAATGACTTGACACATACGCAGCCATAAATAGTGAGCTGTTCGGGACACCAGTTGGAACAGTGTTGCCCTCTTCATCTCTGCCGCTGTCGTTATCTGTCGGGTTGTCCTCCTCTTTATCACCGCTGCTCTTCTCTTCTTTTTCTGCATCCTTTCTTTTATTTCTTGATTACTTTTCACTCAGTTTTACTTATTCACTCACATTATATTCCATTTCTGCCTTTCTACTAAGTCTTTATCTTTTATTTGCCATCACGTCCTATTCTTTCCATGTGTCCCCTGCTCCCCCTCTAACTCTGTCTCCTTCCCGCCTCCTCCTCCTCTCTGTCTCTCCATACGTCACTCAGTCTGGCTCCCAGTCACCATAACGGTACCCTCCTCTTGTTCCCCGTAATAACATTATCGCTTTTCCGCCCTCTGCAACACTAGCATCCATCTGCTACACCTGGCGTCACATACCTTCTGTTAACCACAGGCAGTTGTCATGGAAACGTCCTTCACAGGATACAGCACATAAAGATGTTGGGCACCAAGGTCGTAACTATGTCCTGATGCACCATTACACCTGAGGCATTGCGTGCTTCCAGTTCGTCATGTATAATGATGTATTACAGAATGATAGCATAAAATTTAACATAACATTTTCATACCATTTTATTAGGATGTGTTTGGGACGCTTTACCACATCACATTATTTTTCCCCATTTGCATCGTTGTTCACATGTTTGTGCATGTGTGTGCACTCCTTGACAGAAGAGGATTTAGATTATTGCATGTTCAGCTCCCATTTGAGACTTGTTGTATATTGATTAACTTTTTTTTTTCCCAGAGGTTTTCACAGCTCTGCTGATGTTGGCCAAGAAAAAAAATCTATATGTGGGTTGTCTTTTGTGTTGAGAGAGAAAAATGTTTAGTAAAACACATGACATTGAACCTGCAGAAACTAAAGATTATGTTGTCTATGTATAAATATCGCCCTTGAGTATGGAAATCTCAGCATACTACTGGTGAGAATGACTCCTTTCACGGTTTAAACCTCACTGACCTGCTTGTGAGTCATTCCAGACTTATGCTGTGCAGCCAAACATTGTAAAAATTCCCAGAACTTTATTTCAAATTCTAGTTGAGATTCCAAAATGTCCAAAGATACCAACTTTGTCTGAATATTATGTGGAAATATGTATAAAGTTATGCACAAGACTTGTTGAATATTTCCATTTGATGGAATATTGCAGTTGTAAAAAGAGAGTTGTGGGTTTCACCCAGTGAAAACATGATACATGAGTTTGGTGTTATTCTATATATATAAATCCGATGAAAAGACCTAAACCAACAATGTGTAAGTCATTTCCTAAGACAACAGGGCACTAGTTTTAGCAAACGTTATTCAAACAGCAGTAAATAGTGCATTTGTTGGGGTCTATTTTCAGCAGCAGATTAGTATGTATGGTGAGTTCCTTGTAATTATGTCAGCAAGCAGAAATGGCAAAAATGCACTTTTAAGTATAAATGTAATCCTTCTCAGTATAGTAACTAAACACATTTACATGTCCAGTACTGTAATAATGTACAATATTGAGATACTTTGAGGGGTTTTCAATATGCAAATGTATACTTCTACTAGATTCTTACTATATTTCAGAAAATACATAGTACTTTTACTTCTGATACTGTAAGTACATTTTGTGATACTTATACTTAAAGGTTCTATATACAGGATTTAGAGCATTAATAAAGCAGCAAACAACTATTTGCCACGTAAAGATATAGTGACAGAGGTTGCCGTTGTTTGCACTGTTAGCGCTGTTAGCACCAATAGCATAGCGTCGCCATGTTGAGTACTGTGTGGAGGCAATAGCTATGACCCGAATTACATATTGAGCACCTTTAAGTAAAGGATCTGAGTATTTATTCCACCACTGACTCTTCTTTTATGGTATCTTGTGGTCAAAGAGAACCTGTGCAAGAAGCATAAAAAATATTTCTTAGGATGAGTAATTATAGGTTCATAAAAATTAATGATTTGATTGCACTTTTTGAATGTTTGGGATTCATTTCTTAGCCATAAAGTGCAAACAATTCACATTTTAAGTAAAAAAACAAACATAGAACACAAGCAGATAACAAACTGAGTCATTAAACAATCCAACACTAGTAATGAAGCTTAACACTTCAGCCTACAGTATTCTGCAAAGGTCAAAGTCCTGCTGGCTGTTGAGATGGATGGTTGAGAGGTGTAAGGTGAAGAGGATCAGATGAGGATGTACAGTAAGCAGGGTGTGACAGGCTGTAGATAACCATATGGGGTGATGTTAGTGGGAGGTGTGGAGGCGGTGATGATGTCATGAGTAGTGGCAGGGCAAAAAAAGAGCAACAAGAGTGGAGGGGGGGGGGTGGTGCATTGGAGAAGAGAAAGGGAGGGGATCTGCAGTTTATCTGCAATGCATCAGTAGCTTTCTCTCTCGGTGTCTGTAGATCGGGCAGATGCAGCGTCTTTTCTCGTAGGTGATTCTCTGTGGACGGCTAAGTAGCCACAGAAATAACACTGTTCCACATTCTCCTCGCACAGGGGGAACGGCTGGCAAAAACCCAAGACACAGTTGTGTCACACACACTTTATGACACATACACACACACACAAAAATAAGATATCGGATTAGACTTGAGAGAATTGGATCATTTGTCCTTAGAGGAGTTAGTAGTTTGTACACTAACGTATAATGCATGTGCACAAATTATTAATGGGAATACCTGGGAAAACAAGACCTACATACAAATCATTTGCTCCTCTGTAAAGTTTTGGAAGGCAACCTTTCCGTAGGTGCTTCCTCAGCAGAGGAGACATCAAACGTTCAATAAAATGTCAACATTAGTTTCTACCTGCCACCTTTTAGCGAAGTTACGCAACAAAATATATGACAGAAAAAGTGGGGAGCGTGGTATAAATCTGTTGGCTCCCTGAGTGAATGCAAAACCAATTTAAAACACACACACACACACACACTTTATATTCCACTAAACTGTATATATTCCAGTGATTTATAGTGTTTGCACTTTATGCAGCATTTGGTGGTGCTATAGATAAATGATTTAGAGTCCAGCCTGATAATCAGACTGCTTATTCATACTATGATAATATTTGCTCTCACCTAGTCACGTCACCATCAGTTACCCTGAGAGCTTTGTACTGTGTGTTCCTGTTATCTATGATCACACGGCAGCTAGCAGTATATGGTTAGCATGGCCTTGAATTTAATCAGTGAGTACTCTCTAAGTACAGTATATATAGCCGCCTAAGTACTAGCTTTGTTCTTCATATTGTAAATGGCTCTGTAATCTGTTTGCCGGTATTATTGCACAATGCATTAAGGTCTCATTGTCTGTTTAAGGCTATGGTTGGGGTGGCAAGTGGACTGCAGTTTTATCATGATTTAGTGAATATGGAAATTGTAGAGTCTTTAAATTTAGTTCAGGAGGTAGCCATCATGATGAACAATTTGTAGCTGTATTTTGGTCAAACTTTCAAATGAAACATCCCACCATTAAAGAATTGTGACTTGTCTGCAAAAAAACATTGGATTTACAACATAGGCTACTGTATCTTGTCTGAAAACCAAAGCTAGTAGACTATCAGGCAAACATGGCCCTTGTACACATGTAGAACGAATGATTTGACTTGGCGATATCAATGCTAACCACCGTATGAGGGCAGTGCAGAACGGCGGCCGTGAGCTAGCCAGTGGGGCATGCTAACATGCACCAACATGTCTTAAAAGGCACGTGCGACCAGCCCGGCTATGTAAACAAAGCAAGGAGAAACTCAGATTACAACCAAAGACTGTATATAAAAGTCGACATTGTCATCGTGACGTCACCCATTGGTTTGTGGACTGCCGTTTTGAAGCCTCGAGTTTGGCATTTTGGCCGTCACCATCTCGGGTATTTGCAACCAGAAGTGACAAGAGAGGGTGGAGCTAAGTACAACCGAATGCTGACTAAGGTATTTCTAGGCGACCAAAAAGGTTATAATTAACTTTCATGAATTAAAACACACTGTGAAAGGGTTAAAGTTCTAAGACAAAAACGCAGACAACTCCCGGACCATGGTAGCGACCTGTCAGTCACAAGGTAGCCACGCCCTCAAACATACCGTGCTTTATTGTCTAGTTTACTCTTACTAAATGAACATCATGCTGTATTAAAGCAGACTAGCAATTGAGACCATAAAGTCATGTTTACAATGTTTACTGAGGTAATAAATCAAGTGAGAAGCAGGTTAATTTTTTCATAGACTTCTATACAATCAGACTTCTTTTTGCCACCAGAGGGGTCGCCCCCCTGCTGGCTATTAGAAAGAATGCAAGTTTAAGGCACTTCAGCATTGGCTTCACTTCTTAGACCCACTTGTTACGACACACACAGAGGGAGACCGACTTCATTCTCTGCTCAGGTAGACATTACTCCACAAATAGCTGTTTGCTGGTATGTTAATGCTCTGAATGTCGTATGGAGCACCTTTAATGTTACCCTGTGAAGTCATCACATTCACCCATTTGCTCGTTGCTTGAGTGAAGAGTATTTTTAGAAACAAAAATGTTTACTCTTGTTTACCTTTGTATGGTAGTAGTACAATAACAGTATCGCAACAATGCTTTGCCATATCCAGTGCCTATGGACTGTTAACTGTATACTGTATATGTAAAGCCCATTCTGCCACTTCCAGCGTGTTTTCTGGCGTCCTCTTCCTCGCTACGTGAGCCCCTGTTGTCCCTGAACCAATGCGTGTCAGCATGTATTGTGTCACTGTGTAAGTTGTCGATACGTCCCTGCGCCAATGTCATCGAGACAAATTCATTTACACATGTTGTGCTGTGCAAATAAAGTGACCTGATGTCTGAGGGGGGAGATCCTGCGTTGTACTGCAGGAAGCTGTTGCAGATGCTGTTCACTTCAGGGTCACTCAGGAGAAAAGGAAAGATCACACAGTGTGTTGAGCACGCACAAACACACACATAGCATTATTAAATCAGTATATTTTACTCTCTATCTCACACATGCTGACAAGGTCTTGTCTCACGATGAGTCTTAACATATTTAAAGCTGAAGTCAGCAGCTTTTCTCGTCTGGAGGAGGGAGTGAAGGATAAGCAGAAGCCGAGAGATCAAACGGAATTACCCCACTGAGGGTGAGCACTGTGAAACCCCTATTTAATTATTTCATCAGTGTCTTGTTTTTTTCCTGTTCATCATGTAAGAAGGTTATTTTTTTTTAAACACTAACTCCATGATCTGACAGATTTTTTATATAATGAAAGAAACAATCCGGTCGCCAGGTGGGTCGGCCTTAAAGGAACACTTCACCCACAAAATGACCATTTGTTTATCAGTTACTTACCCTGTGTTACTTTGAATTCTTGAAGAAAACTTATTTTTTCTTGCATGCCTCCACGGCGAACAAAGAATCAAAGAAACAGAGAAAAGTCTTGAAGAATTAAAGTACATGGGGGACACGTTTAACAACGGCCAAACTATATCAAAACATCAGTTTACAAACTCTCTCACAACTCATGCATTATAGTCCAAGTCTCATTTATCCAGTCATGTGCTCTTCCCTAACACATGCATCTTCGCTAAAACTGTACTATTTAAAACACTTCAGACTCGTCCGGAATCGCACTGACAAGTAGCGCACCTGCGCTAGCATGAGACTGTTTATGCAGAAGGGTTTTAAAGATACAGTGTGTAACATTTTGGGAGATATATTAACAGGAATGGAATGTAATGGTCATAACTATGTTTTCATTTGTGTCTAATCACCTGAAACTAAGAATCGTGTTTTTGTTAGCTTAGAGTCCTTCATATCTACATAGGGAGCGGGTCCTCTTCACGGAGTCCGCCATGTTGCTCCGCCATGTTTCTAGAGTAGCCCAGAATGGACAAACCAAACCCTGGCTCTAGAGAGTGCCTTTCATGTTTTTACCTTACCATGGTTTTGAAATCGGCGGCTCACGTTATCGCAGTCTTGGAAAGGGAGGAGTGAGCGAAGGGTTACTCAGTTGGTTGCAATCTGCAACCACGCCACTAGATGCCAAATCCTACACACTGTCCCTTTAAATAGTAAGGTTTTAGCGAAGATGCATTTGTTTGGGAAGTACTGAGCATACAACTGGATAAATGAGACTTGGATTATACTGCAAGAATTGTGTGAGAGTTTGTAAACAGATGTTTAGGTCCTGGTGCCCCAGGCTGCCAACTACCTGCGTCATGCATACGATCCTGTCATCAGGAAGAGGCTATATAATTGCTATATAAAAGCCTCTGTGTTTATTTCCAGAGTTCTATCTATCTGTCTCCAATATCCTGGACCATCTTTAGTGGTCTGACATCATGTTTTTAATCTGCAGTCTCTCATCATCCTCCTTCTCTGCAACCCTCCTCCCTCCTCTGCTGTCTCCACCTACACAGAAACAGATTAACTGTCTCTCTTTTCATGTCTCTATCCTCCTCCATCATTTTTGTAGACATTTTAATGCTATGCCCTCTGCGAATCGTCTACTCAGTACGCGTTCTAAAGGAAATTACCTCAATGCGTATTTTCTGATGCAGCCAGACAAAGTGTGAAGAAACCGGAATAACTTGAATGACGTTTGTCGTCATTGTTCGTCTGACTGATGGTTGTGCAGCCACATATCCAAATGACTTGGGAGAATATAAACACAAAAGCCAGTGGAGCCTTATAGGTCAAGCTTTCTATTAGGAGGCCCAGTCATGGCTGTGATGCATAACATAAACCAGTCTGCTGCATTCAACACTTGTCAGATGATAAATCATGTCTTCGTAAGCACTTGTTTCATCACAGCTGTAGAAAATGAGTTGTATTTTTTGAGTGTGAACAGAATGTTATTGAGTTGATATCATTGTGAGGAAAAAAGAAACTGTTCAAGCTGTTCAGGTTGTCTTTGTTCGACTTGGATGACTCACCTGAATCCTACTGATATGAGTCAGCAGTTGTTCTACAATACCTGTGTGTGTTTCTATATGAAACACTTATGAGATTTAAAAAAAAAAAATGGTGAAGTGTAGTGTCAATAATTGCACAGTGTTTTAGATGATGCTATGATTAACAGCATATTTCAACAACTATTAGCATGTTAGCACGCTAAACTGAGATGGTGAACATGGTGAACATTATACCTGCTAAACATCAGCATGTTAGAATTTGCATGTTAGCATGCCGACATTAGCATTTAGCTCAAAGCACCACTGTGCCTAAAGCCTCGATTATACTCCCGTACGAACGCGTACACGAATAGCTGCAGACAGCTGCAAACACCACGGACACTGAGCAGTTCTGTTTTTACTGTTAGCTTGGATGACCTGTTCCACATGTGCACAGTAGATCGCTATGCTATCCCTTGTAGCGTTGTGGCGGTCACAACAAATTGTCAGATACGCGGACGTCCACACAAAGAACGTATATTGATAAGAAGTGAAAGCCAATTGATCGTTCGATTGCACCATCAGCGCCCAGCAGCAGAGCTACGCTTCCGCCATTTTGGACTGAAAGCGACTACCGACTACCTAGATTCTGAGAACAATCTCAATCTTTTTCATGTCAAGGACCTCCAAAATCGATGTCCAATAGACCACAGACCATGGATGTATAAGAGGTTGAGCCCTGTGTTTTTAGCCTACAACTACATTAAATTCTGTTTATGTCATGCTACTAGCACTACTAGCTACTGGCTGATAGCCGGTTGTTTGGAAACATAGATGTTAATTTACCGACCACGGTACAGGCTTACAGCATACAGCCCATGGGTGTATTATAAGATAATACAAGTGATGAATTACAGCCAATCCATTATTACAGCTAGCAGGAAGCTGGCAGAACCTGATATGTCATATGAGCGTGCAGGGCTGTGCAGTCCCGTGGGTCTGATACACGTTTATTATGCTGAGGAAACTCTGGATTCAGCTATTAGGTAATTTTACCATTTTCAGGACATAATGATTTAAATTAGGGCTATTTAAGTGTTTGTACTGGGAAGTTGATTTACCTAAAAAATTGTGTTTTCAGTCCGAAATGGCGACAGCGCTACCGCAGCAGCATCTAGCGGCTGTTAAAAAAAAGGAATGGAGTTTTGTCTCTCTGCTTCCAGCGTACACCCTCTGATGACGAAATTTACGTCACACGGACCTACTGCGAGTAGGCTAGCGCAAAGTAGCCTATAACTTAAGCTTAATTACAGCTTCACAGAACAGCTAGCATGTTTTTTTCCTAATAGGGCCAAATAATGCTGATATTGCAGTAAGTTGTAGCTTCTCTTAAACCTTTGAAATGAAGCGTTCCAGACTTTGTCACAGACATAAAAGAACCTCTACAAAAGTCCCCAAGAAGAGAGAACTGCATGTGTCCTTGAAGAAATCTGGCTGGAGGAACTACAGAATGGGCTTGACTGGTTACTTATAATGCATGAGAGGGGGGTGCTGTATCTGGACAGTGTTCAAAACTACCACTCAGTGAAGTATAGACATTTCCATTCAAGATGTTAAACATCAATCTCAGGGTTGTGGTTAGTTGGTAGTCAGTGAAATGATAGTCATCTTTCTCTGGCAGCCTTCACTATAGAATTGGTGCTTTCATTTAAATATTCATCTTTTTCTTGCCCTTCGTTTTGACTTTCATGAACTCTTTTGTGCTCGCATGCTCACGAATCACTGGAACACAGTTTTTGCTCTGTTTCCTTTGAGTCGTGACAGGGGCTGCTCCGATATAAAGCATAAAAACAGAGTGAGGTAACGCTTTTTGGGGAGACTGCGTTAACATTTTGTTTATGTGGTGCTGTAGGGCATTAACTGGCCTTCTTTTCCTCGAATAACTCCAGTGGAACAGCTGTATGTTGTTTAGTACACGCTATTTCTGCCTGATTTATGTGCAAGGGCATCTGTAAAAGCTCTAATGACTGCAGCAAGAAAGAATTAAACTGCCCGTGCTACTAAAAATACCACTTAGTGTGGTGTGTTGTTGTGTGCATGTGTGAGGTAAAACACACTGTGGTATGTATAGGCTACTATAGGTCTGTCTCACAGTTATTTTAAGCCATTCCAGTGTTTCTCTTCGACATGTCAACGAGCTGCTGGAGAGGCAGACTGAGGCGCAGAGTCATGCTGCAGAGGTTGAGCTGCAGAATCATGATACAGCTGAATGAGGGAGGGAGAAAGAGAGGAGGGAGGGGAGGGGAGAGTGAGGAAAAAAGAGAGGGAGAGAAAGGGAGGGAGAACAGAGGCATTGAGGTGGGTGGGTGTGTTTTGGGGATGCTAACTATCCGTTCAAAACTCATTACGTAACTGTATCTGTTGCTGCAGCATGAATAGAACATTGTTGCAGTGAAGGGGATGGTCTCTCTCTCTGTCAAACTGTTGCCCTCCACAAGTCCTCACATCTAAATGAAAAAAGACCATATTTTGAGGGGGCGTTGTCGCCTTTATTGGACAGATGACAGTGTAGAGGCAGACTGGAAGCGGGGGGGCAGGGCGAAAGGAGAGAGGGGTATGACATGCAAAAAAGGTCCCACGGCTGGAATCGAACCCGAGATGTTGCAGTTGTTTATATGGCATGCACTGTTACCGTTCGGCTACCAAGGCGCTCATAAGGTTTTCTATTAGCAACTAACCTCTGGCTACATTTAGGCAACTGAAACTATTTGGCTATAGGGTAAAGGTTAAATGGTTAAAACAAATTTAAACTCCCCAACTCGTCACATATTGCCGCTTTGTCACACCCCTTGGCGTCACTTTAGGTTCAGGCAACAAAACCACATAGTTGTAGTAGTACATGATGCGAAAACACGAATGGCCCTCTCTAGAGCCATTTGGAGCAGAGCCAGTGCACCAGATTCGACTGTTATCAGGCCATTAAATAGGCGTTATCAGGCGCTATAAGCACCATAGATGTGTTTTATTAGGGGCCTACTACGCCTACTACGTTGTAAAAGTGAAACTTAAAAGCAACACGTTCTAACATGTAAAACTGAATGAAAAGTAACATTTTGAACACAAACAAAGAGGCTTCTTTAGGTTAAGGCAATCAAACTACAACTTCTTTAGATTTAGGCAACAGAACCACAACTTCTTTAGGTTTAGGCAACTGTCATGATTACTACAGTCGCTAGAGGTCGCTGTCGGGTTATTTTATACCTTCTTTCAGTGATCTACCATGTGAATAGATGATAAAACCTACTAGTGGATGTAGTAGGCCCCTATTGACCCACATCTATGGGGCTTACAGCAACTGATAACACTTATTTAATAGCCTGACAACAGTCTAATCGGCTGGCCAGTGTGTGTGTGTGTGTGTGTGTGTGTGTGTCTGTAGGAAGTGATTGGTGAAGCAAGAGAGAGAGAGCAACGGCGACGGAAGCAAGTAACGTTATCGACTCCGGTCTAAGCAGGAAAAGTTAACAGGTTTGTCCGGTCTGGGCTACTGTAGAAACATGGCAGACTCCGTGGAGAGGGGACCCACTCACTATGTAGCTATAAACGGCTCATTCTAAGGTAATGGAAACAAAATGATTCTTATTATCAGGTGATTATACACTAAAGAAAACATACTTATAAATATTATATTCCATTTTTGCCAATAGATACCCCTAATTGTTACTCACTGGTCCTTTTAAAACTACTATGTTTATAAAGTGAAGTTGAAACTGAACGTTCTGAAAACGGGACACGAATGAACAGCTCGGGAATGAGAATGGGCTGACAAATCAGCGTTGGCTGTAGGTAGGACCTGGATGGCGGCACTTCACATTTAACATACCAATTGCATGCAATGCTGCAACCTGAGATGGAAATTGTGGTCTCTGGGATCAAAGTCACATACTTTGTGCACCCAAACATTCAATGGGTGACAGTGTAAATGCTATTGGCGATTTGCAAGTGAGAAAATGTCAGGCTATCTAGAGTAAAATTGGGTGGAACTGTGTTTCTAAAGTAAAAGGCTTTTTCAGCATCTTTAGGTGAATTCTAACCGTTGTTTCAACAGCATTTAAATGACTATATTTCAGCAGGTTCATTAAACCTGCATCAACATCGGGATTTTTTTTGGCAACTTGCTGACATAATTTTGATATGACAAATGTTAGCGTTAGAACTTAAACAAACAGTGGCTTACGTACACACGGAGCAATATTGGCATTCATTTGGGGTCATGATAAGTCCAATAGCCTACTCACTCTCATCCTAGCTCTGTTTTGGTCTCCACCAACCAATACACATATGTTCACAAGCTAGTCGCTAACTTTGTCTGTCGTTTGACGCTGGGCAGGTAGAGAGCAGTGGGTTTTTAGAACTTCTTTTTTGCTGAAAACAATGCTGATGAGAGCGGTGAGAGTGAACCAAAACAGTAAGGTTTTGGGCTATGAAACCAAAATGAAGACAGAGACGCTCAAATGTTCCGAAGAGTCGCATGATCGCGTTAAATCAACTTGAGGGAATCCACTAAGTCCACTATTTCTCGTTAAAAAAAAAAATCAGTTTTTATAATTAAGAGCTAAACAACTTGATCCATACTAAATGTTTGCACTTGTACTTGTACATGTGAAATGTAGTTCTAATGTAGTCTATTTTTTCACAGTTCAGTTGTCTTACATTGAGTGTGTGCTTTGTGTGTTAAAGTACTTGCAAATGTTTGAGAAACCCTCTAAGTTGTCAGTGCTTCTCTGCACCAGGATCATCAAGAGAATTTCAATGACGTTTCTCCGACTATGGGATTTAAGTTGTCATTAAATTGTGATTCAGAGAATGGCTGGAGGTGAATGAGGGTACGTTTATTTACAGACAGTGATAGGTTCAGTAACACGGTGTCATGGTGGGGCGCCTGTAGCCAATCCTGCTAAGTACCACTTTGTATTCTGAGACAGTATGTAATCCCTCCATTTAGTGTGACTGCCTCTAGAAATAATCGTGTGTGTGCTTGTGTGTCAGCTCTGCCATTGCATATGAGACATGTAAGAGCATGTGAACTCTCCATACATTGTGATTTTGCCCCCACCACTGCAATAACATCACACCTTTCTCTGCCTTTTAACATTTTTAATGTTTAGGGGATGTGGTTAGACATGTGCTGCTGTAATGGTTAAAGTTAGGTCTAAGGGCTAGCCCTTAACAAGCGTGTGTGTCTGCATGCATGTATGAATGTTTGGTTCTTCTATCTTTGTGAGGACGGCTTTGAATGTCAGACTTGAAAGTGAAGACATTTTGTACACTTTGAGGTTAGGGTTCCACCATGTTTGAAAGAAAGACAGCAAAACTTGCCCTCTTGGATGCCCCTATGATAGATAAAACACAATAAAGTCTCCTCTAGGGTACCATTGCAGTGGAGAAAACATGATAAAGTCCCCTCTAAGGTGCCCTTCCAGTGGAAAAAACATGATTAAGTGCCCTCTAGGGTGCCCTTCCAGTGGAGAAAACATGATAAAGTGTCCTCTAGGGTGCCCTTCCAGTGGAGAAAACATGATTAAGTGCCCTCTAGGGTGCCCTTCCAGTGGAGAAAACATGATAAAGTGCCCTCTATGGGTGCCCTTCCAGTGGAGAAAACATGATAAAGTGTCCTCTAGGGTGCCCTTCCAGTGGAGAAAACACGATAAAGTGTCCTCTAGGTTGCCCTTCCAGTGGAGAAAACACAATAATATGACCTCTAGGTCGCCATTCCAGTGGAGAAAACACGATAAAGTGCCATAAAGACTGCCCTACATGCTAGAAAACATTCTCCACGCTGGTGCCCTTTTTAAAAAAAAAATTCGCCCCTGCCCCTCAGACAGCTTGAGTCCGCCACTGGAATGTTCTCTGACACTGAACATCCTCACAAGTATGTATGCACAAAGGTTTGAGTTGGTGTGTTTCATGTTCAGTGTTTTTTTTTTTTTTTAATGCCAGTGACTGACAGCTTTCCCCGTGGTGACTGTGCTGAAAGCAGGAGATGAAGGTTGAAGTAGAAAAGTTCCTCTGTCTGTTATTTTCATTCTTTCTTTGCTCTTTATCTCTCTTTTACTTTTCCCCTTATCTCCTTCCTTTTAATTTGTATCTCTTTATCATCCTTTTGATATTTGCATACAAATTAATACAGTCTCAACCCATTTGTAAAGCTTTATTTGTACTACTAAAGTCAGCTCGGCAAATTACAAACTTACACTTTGGCTATTAAATAGTTTGTATTAAATATACAGGGTTTGGCAAAGAAGTACAGTATGCTGCTTGATCCTCAAATACAATCTTTTTCAAAGTTTTTCTCATGGCATGTACATTTAGGGTATTTTCACTTATTCGCAGCCTTACAGTACAGAGCATCTTCCTGAGGTCTGCTCTTGAAACTATATGTGACACTACATTATACATGAATACATTTTTTGCTTGTTAATGCAGAACTTACTATATAGGTACTCAGTGCACTCACTCTCAATCTAAGAAAAACTATCATGAGATGCAGAGAGGAGACGCATTAAAGGAAAGGAGGGATGGTGGATGGATGGAGGGAGGGTGCCTCCCTAATGGAGATGACTCATGGTTGTTGGAACCTTGCATCAGCTTTGTGCCTCAGCTCTGCTCTTACATGAAAATCCTTGAAGTTAGTGCTTTCCATTTTCTATTTTGAATTTTTTAAAACTCCTGCAGTCGCCCCCACCTTCGCCCAGTCGCACAACCACTCCTCTTTCCGTTGTGCGATTTGTACATTTATAAGGCTTATATAAACTACAGTTTTTATTATAATGTATACTGCTCTCTGCTTTGTTTTGTTTTTTTGCAAGATTTCCCTTCAGGGACAACAAAGTCTAAATCTGATTATAAACACTGTAGTCCTTTTATGAGCTGAGCTTCTTACTGCAGCACCCCAACTGCAAATTTGAAACAGCTGATTAGTGTCACTTGATATGAGAAAGATAATGGGATGATGTTTGTTTCCCCTAATCTCACCTAAAAGGCAGATTGTTGTCACTTGTTTTCACAAAGTTAGACTTTTAGATTATGTACTTTAACCTGAATCCTGCCAACTGGGGTCCCCCCAGACCCACCAGAGGCTTTTGTCATATCTCACAGGTGCTTTATTCTATTATTGCAATTTTGCATGACTCTGTCATTCAATGTTTCCTAATGACTTCATATCATTGTTTTCTGTGTCTGTTTTAATTAGTGTTTTTGTATTGAGGGCCTGGGGGACCCCATTCAAAAGCAAAGTAACTAATTATGTTATGTTAATAATGATTTAAGACATTTTGCTATGATGGTTGTCTCTTACAGTAGTTTATTCTTGTAAATAGCCATGTTGGTATGTTAAATATGTTGGCAGAATCAGAAACAAACCAAGTTGGTTTGCACATACAAGGATTTTGACTTTTTGACTAACTACAAAGCGAGGAATCTCTGTCCGTATGTCCTTCGTAGATCTCGAGAACTGTTCTTCCGATTGACTCCACACTTGGCAGGCGTATTGCCGGGGAGCGAAAGGAGCGCAGTGTTGAATATGGTGCAATTTGGCCAAATGGTGGCGCTAGAACAATTAAGTTTTTGACCATTTTTGAACGTTTTGGCCTGTAACATTTTAACCAAAAGTTTCAGAAACAAAAATGAATCTATCCATATAAGCCACACCCATTTGCGTCTAAATTGATTTTACACCATTTGGAATTGTGTCCAAATCAGATTTTTTGCTACACCTCCTACACATTTTGAGCAATCGTCACAAAATTTGGTACAGAACAGCTCTGGGCCAAGCCGGAAAAAGCTAGTTTGTTTTTTTTCGGATTTTTGATGTTCCATACAGCTTTGCTGTAGCTGGCCCTCCCAGTTTGCTCAAAAGCTGTGGGAAGGGCTTATATCACAAAAAATGTCATATCTCCTTAACACTTTGTGCGATTGGGACCACATTTGGTGGACAGGTGTAGATATGATGTCTGAGTGACCATGGTAAATTTGGTGCCATTTAGCCGATAGGTGGCGCTGTAGCAGCATCATCTAACTATAAAGGAAGTATTTTCTGTCTGTCTGTGTATGTATATATGTATGACTGCCCTTCGTATATCTCGAGAACCGTTCATCCAGTCAACTTCACCCTTGGCGGGTACAAGCAGCTATACCGCGGTTTTTGACAACGATGGAAGCAGCACTTCGAACAGGCACGTGCTCCGAACGGGCACTGCATTAGTGCTATTAGCGGTATTATAGTAATAGAAAATAAAAATGAGAAAATTGACAATAGATTATGAAAAAAACACAAGAATATTTAAAAATATATCTGTTTTTAAAGTGTACAGTTGTGCAGGGATGTGGAAATGATTGTCTAGTGTATGTTAAAGACCGAGTCAGTGGTGGTGATGAGGCCGAATGCAGTCGGGAAGAAATTGGTTTGTGGCGTGAGGTTATGGTCCCGACGGACCTCAGCCTCCTGCCAGATGAGGGTTGGGGTCAATGTCTTGTTAATGACTTGTTAGGTTGAGAAACATTCAATATACAGTGTGGTCATTAAATCTTTGGCAGATCCAGAGGCAGAAAATATCGTATGGCTATTCTCGTACTATCTATGACACATCATAAAAGCCTGACCACATGTTCATCGTAGTAATGTACAGTAGGTTAATGGGCATCGTTTGGCAACATAACATTAGGGATGATTCACTCAACAAATGTCTGCATCCACACACATCATTTGAAGAAATTCAAAGCATGACTGTGTTGCTTTTTTTCTCTCTATAATACACTAACCTCCCCTTTCATACTACAAACTGTGCTGTAAGGCAGTCAGGCTGAACAGAGTAAGAGTAGTATCACGGTTGAGTAAGCCGTCTCTTTGGTTTGGGTCACGAAGCTCAAAATCACGCAACCCCCGACTGGTGAACGGCAATGACTGAGCTTTACTCTGCATATTTCATGAAACTGACACAGGCTATGAAAAGGAAAATGCTGCACACCGGAAAAAAATTATGTACACTTTTACAGTCCTCCATCCTGTTTATGAGATAACTAGAACTATCTGGGGGAAAAAAACATGTTTTAATAGAATTCAATAAAACTTACATGCAACAGTGTTAGAAAGAGCTTTACAGACCAAATAAAGGAATTATTTGATAGGCTGCAGGAATAGAATTCAGTCCAGGAACATTTTTATTTTGCAGCGTGCTTACAAGTTTTTCAATCCACTTCTGATCCACTTAGTTATTTACTTCCCAACATCCATTTATTGACTTGTTTCATTTTTGGCTCACAGCAGTGCAGCAAGTGGCTTGAAATTAACTGGATAGCAGTCATGTCTGCCCTCTCGAAACACTTTAAGAAATAAAACTGAGAGCACTCAGACAGCAGATTGTTTTTACAGAGAGTCCAGAGGGTTTGCTTATTACAGTTCTACTAAATTAAATTAAAAACACCTCAGAAACAGCATTCCAAGAAGTTCTCACAAACACAAAAAGAGCTCGTCGACCCTCTAAACTCTTATAGAGAACACTGGGTTTGCAGTATCAGAGACGCAAAAGAGTTGGACGACATGAACAGAGACACATTTTTTGAGAACATACTCTACGAGGAAGAGAGAAGCAAGCGCAGTTAAAACACCAGACAGAGATGAAATATCACAGGCTTTCCCCCCCTCGGGTTGCCTGACTCACTCTGATGTCTCAGAAGTGCCAAAATGCTTCTTCTTCAGCCACAAGAGTCCTGCCAGCTTCATCAGCATATCTCATTTTCTCTGAAGAGGGAGAGGGGGGGTGGTATTTTTTTTTTTTTTTTTGCATTTTGGGTGTGGCAAATGTTCCCCGGCTGCAGGATGAGCGTGAAAGTCCCAAAAGTCTTTCTTCTTCATTGCAGCTTTGTTATTTTTGTCCCTCCAACTTGTTGTTGTTTTCTCTGACTGAGCTCTTCAAAGTCAAAGAGAACTAAAATAAATTAATAAAGAGACAAAAACGTAGAAATATGAAAATTTCCAGTCATGACTGAATATATTTGAGCCTCCAGGAAAGGAATGCAAGTCAATATAATGTATGCATTGGTTGTGCATTATGTGCCAGGACGTGTGTGTGCACATGTTCATACCTTGTTGTGCACCTACGGTACAGTTTACATGTTTATGCTCTCAGTATATTATAGTAGTTGCCTTTATACCTCTCTGGGTGTTATATTTTCTAACCTGAGGCCACAGTGAGCCTGGGTTTAGCCCACAACATCTCATCAATATTTAAGAAGCACATTCAGTGGTGAAGCAGGTCTGGTGCAGTCGTGCATCAGTGCTGGAAAACCCTGAATTGTAATCGACTGCATCAACAACAGTTCACAGAGAAAATAAGAAGTGAATCGTTTTTTTGTTTTTTGTTTTTTTTGTTTGTGCTGAATTTAAAAAAATCATACTTTCCTTGCAGCAAGTTTGATAAATATAGCTTTACCGTTATCCAAGGCGAGAGATATTTTTGAAATAACAAGACAAGATATACAAGGGAAACAATTTGCTTTACTGTGTTTCACTGCAGTATTAAATGCCACATATCAGATTCCCAGTGTTTGGTATCACTGCTGTGGGATGTCGACATTGTTTCAGTCCTGCATCACACTGAAGGTAAAAACACTACAGATGTGACAACAATAATTTTGAGTCTTTTTGTAATCATTTTCATATTGTTAGGACTGATGACATTAGTGCCACAAATACATTTTTATACAAGTTCAGTCGTCAAGAACCACAAAATCTACTGCAATGCTCACAGTGAGACAGTAATATATTTTTCTATACTGTAAGTATATTTTTAGTGTAAATTTGTAAAAGTATACATACTATAATACATTTCATTAAAGCTGGAGTAGGCAGTTTGTAACCAATGTGATTAAAAGAGAAAGTTATTTTTATAAAATGGTCACTTTATCCTGACAGTAGTGCATGAAACAGGTAATCTGCAAAAAGAAATCACTGATCTGATTCATATTTTATCAGCGCTGCCTAGTTTGACCGTCACGGGCTCGATTTTTTTAAAGCCTGAAAACAGAGCCATGAGGAGGTGCAGAAGTCTAGTTTTCTCTCAGAACATTTGAATTGCAATATGATGAAAGGTTATTATGGAATTTTTGCCCAATGATGCCATAAACATTCTGCCTACTGCAGCTATAAACTGCTTAAGGGACTGGAGCCTATCCCATCACACATTGGTGTGTAAATATATTTATCAAAATATATATTAATGACTGTACTTAGTCTAAACCAAGTACTCAATGAATGAACACTATTTAGTTTAATTGATTAGTTGACATTTAATTGTTTAAAGGGGACATATCATGAAAAACTATGTCACATGTAGGATCATTAGAATATACCAGCCACGGCTTGAGAACTATCTTTGCAAAGGTGCACCATATTTTACTTTTCTCTCAAGCCAATTAGAGCAGACTGGGCTTTTTATTAGAGGAGATCTTAAAGCGACAGGCGCTAAAACGGAGCTTTTAAGACAGAGGGTGAATACAGGTATATTCAGGCAGACCGTATGAGAAAAATAACGTGTTTTTTGAACATTGAAGCATGTATACATGTTCTAGTAGAAACCCAAAATACAAGTCTGAATCTGAGAATGAGCATGATATGTCCCCTTTAAAAAGTTATAGTTTGAGTCAAGAAAATAGTTGCAGCGAGCCGATGAACACAAAAACCTTGGAAAACTATAATCAGTCATGGGAAATATTATATAAAGCATACACAAGGTGAACACACATTCATACATAATATAACAGGTGGTTGAGTGGTAGATGACTAATAAGAAATGTCTGACTTCACGTAAGCAACAACTGAAACGGAGACTGGTCAGAGCAGTAAATAAGTCTTCCTTTGACATTATATTCCTCGGTTTGTCACCTTCTTATCCCTCTCACTTGCAATTCCCCGTGTTTCTGTCTCTGTCTCGTTTTCTTTGAAAAGCAAACACAGCTCTCCTGATAGCGAGAGCAGCACCGTTATCAATTACTCCCCGTCTCCTGCACCAAATAACCTCCCTGCAGACACAGCACATTTTCCTGGCCTAGAGAGAGGAAGAGAGAGGGAGGGAGGAAGAAAGAAAAGAGGAGAAGTGGATAAAGAAAGATTGAGAGACTGGAAGAGAGAGAGAGAATCAGAAATAGAGAGAGGAGAAGCGGGACAGCAGAGGAAAGGAGAGAGAGAGAGAGAGAGACAGAGGCAACTATAAGAGGGGCTAAAAAAAATGCTTACGGTCATAAACATTATATTGCCGTTCTTACGGAGGGTTGGATGATGAGGGCTCTGCTTGCACATTAAAGCTTTATATATTACAGCCTGACAGCTGGAGTGAGCTTGGGATGTGTCCTCATTTGAACTATAGCTAATACACTCAAGTATGCACAGTATAAGAACAGTGACACAGCAGTATATTCATTCAAGTCCAACTAATTCACCATTTCAGTGTCCATACCAAAGTATAAAAGGATGTTTTAGATGTTTGCAACATTAGTAAAGCACTAGATATGGACATAGAACCCAAACTAAAAGTCACACAAATAAAAACTGACATTATACAGAGACACGACATGTGAACTGAATGACCCCACAAAGGAAAGAAGAAAGAAAGCAGCAGACAGCAGTTTAAACAAGGAAGTGAAAAAATCCAGCAAATATGGATCCTTCTGATCACTTTAATGCACAAATATTTTTTCAAAAAATTAATTTCACAGTCAGATTTGTTTACTAAATCCAAACACCAGCTTTACCCTGATTTTCCTGTGATATTTTCTCTTAAGTCACTTTTCCCCTTTACGCTCCAGTATATCAACAGCATATACACTATAATCTGTATCTGCAATGATGTTTTTTTTGTGACACAATTACATAAAATAAATCTACTTTCGGTATCATTTTTTTTATACCTGTTTCCCTACAGCCTGATATTTTTATTGCCTTTGGAAAACTTTGACATCTTGGGTAGAATTTGAAATAAAAGTTCCCCCTCAGTATACACTAACTCATAGCAGAACTAACCAATGGTGGGGGAAATACTATAGATCCTTTACATGGAATTACAAATGACGGTAATAAAATACTCTGTTAAGTAAAAGTCAGACAATTTTTACTCGGGTAAACTGCATACATATTATCAGCTAAATGTGCTTAAAGTTTCAAAAGTAAATACTTGCTTTCACAGTGTTAGATCATTATGTATACTATTTTTACTCATAATTACTGTTGCATAGTTTTATCTATAATTTATGTAGCATATTTTATGTTTATGTTTTGCATGGAAAATCCAAATTTGCAGAGTAGTAACTTTAGGGTTTAAATATGTACTTAAATGTAGTGTCTAAATATACTTAATTACTTTACACCATTGAGTAACTCTAAAGTGTCAACCCTAACCCAGAATTTACTCAAGTCATTCTGTCATATACGTTGGAGGATATTTTGTCGATACAAAGATAGCTGCATATTTCCTGCTTCCTCTTATAGTGACATTTTGTGTTTATTTATATCTAATCCTTGCCTGCACCCCTTAATTCTGTTTCCCTCTCTCCTCTGCCGTTTTCCGCCTCCTTCCGTGGGCTGAGCCAACGCCCAGTTGCTGCAGTGCAGCTCGCTTCCCCGCTTCAAAAAACTCTGCCCCCCTCCCTCTCCCGTTGTGAACACCCTTGCCTCCCTCTGTCTCTCTCTCTACCTCTTTGCCTCTGTGTCTCTGCAGTGAGGCCGAGACGGGCCAAAGGGACAGAGAAGTGAGTTTTCTTGAGCCAGCTCAAAACTGCACTGCCCTAAAAACAGAAAAAAAGAATGCACTATCTACAAATCTTCAGTCAATAAATATGTTATCTTTTAGAGAAACACTGCAGCAGACACAAATCCAACTTTATTACCTCCTCCTCCCTCCCCTCCACTGTTAGGAAAACCTAATGACCCCTTAAACAGACTCAAGCACATCATCTAAATGTGTTTAATTTGGTGAAAGTTTTTTTCAACGGACTTTAATGACTTTAATAACTTTAATGATGCACTGTTAAAGTGCATGTATTAAGTGCTGTTATCCCAGAAGAACTGTTAATGTGGTAAAACAGTGTTATGTAAGTCAGCGCCAGACGGTTCTTTGGGATTAATTGAAAAAGCGAAGAGACTCGAGGCTTAGATTGCATCTTTTGAGAAGGATGAGGCCATCACAGAGAGTGAGGGATAGTTGGGGAGATGTTACTGTGATTTAATGATAGATAAGGAAGAGATATTCCTTCAAAAGACAGAAGGCCTTAATCTAAGTCGCATAGAGAAGATTGCATTTTGCCTTGCACATGTGACAGATGGTTTGAAGAGAACAGAACAGAGAGTTGAGGTTTTCCACGAGTAGAGTATAGCACTCTAACTCTGACCTCAGGTAGAATTTATATTTGAGTTTTCATCCTCATCTCACAGTTGTATCTATCGATTGAAGACCATGAGATTCAGTTGAAAGTTGAAAATACTGTTTCCAAGGTCAAGAATGAACTTTCACCCTATTTGAGTTTTGTTTTGTACACAGTGGGCTATACTCCGGGGTCTGAAAAGTGAAGCCAATGCGGAAGTGCCTTAAACTTGCATTCTTTCTAATGGCCAGCAGGGGGCGACTCCTCTGGTTGCAAAAAAAAAGTCAGAGTGTATAGAAGTCTTTGAGAAAAACAAAGAGTACATGGGTGTTGCAATACACATGCTTGTCAAGGGTTTCAACCATAGACTGTATATAAAGATGGATGACGTGTCTCCACTTCCTACCACTGTACTAAAGTGAAGCCAAAGTATCCTGTGTACGGGAGCTGCCATCTTGAGATTTTTTTTCATCTTTTGGAGCCAGAGTCTGCGCAGTAGTGATCGGGGGGCTGGAGCCGTGGTATCGAGGTCCCGCTCACACACCCGTCCAAGCCAATCAAGAGCCGAGCACGGCCGCAGCTTGTTAGCATGAGCCACCTAGCTGCTGCTACGTTAGCACCACGGTAGCTGTTTGGCTAGAAAGACACGACAACTAACCATAATATCTCTATAACTACATTTATGATCAAATTGACACATGTTCTAAAACACAGACTCGTAGTGGTTATGGAAAGTTAAAGAAAAAGAAGAAAGAAAAACAATCTCCTCTCACGTACAATTGCCGTGCCTCACAGCTGTCAATCATGCCGTCTCACCCCCTTTTTATAGCATCAAATAACTAATTAAAACCAAACATAACAGAAAAGTGAACACTTGAACATACATCAGTGTAATAAGAACTACCTAAAATGACACAAACCATCTTTGGGACAAATGTATTTGAGGTTGACTTTTTAGTTTGGCCCATGTCCCATCCGCTAACATCGAGGGGGCGGGATTTATGACCTGTACTGCAGCCAGCCACCAGGGGGCGATCGAGATGTTTTTGCTTCACTTTTGGAGAGCTGTCATGTCGTCCATCTTTATATACAGTCTATACAGTTTCAACCTCTTCAACTGATCAACAGGTGGTGGCAGTAACAATACCAAGTCATTAGCCAGGTAACATAAAGTGCAACTGTTCCATGTCATGGGTTGTGCTTTTCTTAGCATATCACATAAACCTACACTGTAGAGTTAGGGGGCCCATTGCTTTTGTAGCTAAGTGGGTATGGTGATGGGGTCGTGTCATGTGACCTCCTGTTAGATCATGACATACCACGTGTCCTATCCCATCATATCCATCATATCCCATTATATCCCATCACATTCCATCACGCCCTGTCCCTTCCCATCGAATTATGTCATGTCATGTCGCATCATGCCGCAGAATGACATAAACCCAAGATTATAGCTGCAATAAAGAAAGGCACTTGCTTTGTAATACTCAGGGGCGGCCATTTGAGGAGGAGGATCAGACCTCTACATCTCAGCTGCACCTCCTAATCTATGGAACAAGGTATTTGCCGTTGCAGTTTGCAGAACCACTGCAAAGCAAACACATTTACTGTAATGTAACTCGTGTAAAAAAAGAGCGCCCAGTCGATGAGCATTGATCGGGAGCAGCGCGAGTCTTGTCCTCAAGTGCTCTTGAGCTGCTCTCTCTGGCCATGCCAGGTAATGCGAACCTCAGAGGTCGCAGAATTTCCCGGCAGGGTGAGGGAGGCCAAGCTGCAGCTCCGGGGTTGAAAGACACAAACTAATCTGGTGCTGAATTCAATTGTGATTTTTAAGAGTTAATCAACACCTTTGTCATATTTGTTCTCCGACAGAAATTTGGATGCTGCTCGGAGATGCTAAGAGAAATCCAATAAGTGTGTTTAAAAACTGATAAATATGCAAGCTGCACCATCATCAGCTGCTTACGGAAAGGGCTTTGACAATGAAAAAGGAGACTGTATTATAAGCGATGCAGAATTGCAGTGCGCCGCGCTAGTCTCCTCATCAGCATTTCAGATGGAAAGGGAGAAAGTTTGCATTATTCTCCTCCTTGACAGGAAGCTGGTCTGCAGTATTGTGGCGTCTTGGCTACCACAGGGGTGACTCTGAGATAATTTTTGGGTGTCCGCCAAAAGCTTTTCACCCCCAAGCACTTTGATTCTCACAGAGTGGGTCTAGCATGCCCAGCTCCAATGATCAATGGTTGCTAATGGAGGAGCGGTCATGCACAGTGTGAGATGTAAAAAGGATATAGAGATTCTGAGTCGCTTTCTGAAGCCATTTTTCTTTGTGGCAGCATAAAGTCAATTTCTCCAATCTAATTATGATCCGTTCAAACATGCAGGATTCATCCCAAGAATATGTTGCATAGGTTTTAAATTTAGCAAGTATTTTTAGACTTTAAAGAAATAGTTTTGTTTTGCTTTCTGAGATTAGAGTTACATGAGAAGATCAATGTCACTCTCATGTCTGTATGGTTAAAGGTTCTCTATACGATATCCAGAGTATTAATATAGCAGCAAACAACTATTGTCTATGTAAAGATATAGAGGAGTAATGTCTACCCGAGCAGAGACTGAAGTCGCTCCCCCTCTGTATGTGTTGTATTTCGAGCTTCTCCGTGCTTTGTTGACATAGCCGGGCTGGTTGCGCGTGCCTTTTATTGCATGTTAGTGCCATGGATATAGCCTATCAAGAGAACTGGATACAGCATCAGAAGTGTGCCCCTGTTCATTCCTATGAAAGTTGCTCAGTGGCGCATGAAGCAAAAAAAAGCTTGACTTCCGAGTATAAAATTACCCGGATCATCCGGCGATTTTCCGCAGTCATTGGGCCAATAGAGCAGGTGCAATAGCGTTTTCTTTAGCCCCGCCTCCCAGCCCTCGGCCCAGCCCTGGTCTCGGGGCTCATTCAAAATGAACGTAGTGAGGAAAATAACTCTGTATTTGGCTATTAGTGCATTTTACAACTTTTAGGACCTAATGATTTAAATAATGGCTTTTCAAGTGTTCGTACTGGGACGTTGACTTACCTAAAAAAAAATTATCCACTGATTTACAGACGTCTCTTTCCCAATGTTAGTCTATGGGGAAAAGTCTTTTTGGGCCCAATGGCATCATGTGATGGACCCAGAAGTTGTAATTCTATCGTTTGGCCACTATGTGAAATTTGCTTCAATGTCTGGCGCTCTTCCTGGGGGCTTGGTTCGTGCTTGTGCCGCCCCTCCGCACTGCTCTCATACGGCGGTAACCACTGATAACGCTGTCCTGAACGACGGCATCATTGCCGAAACATTGCCCTCCGGTTCCCCCTCCAGGTTAACACTGTTAGCTCTGTCAGCACTGTTGCTGGTGTTTGCACTGTTAGCCCTGTTAGCACCGTTAGCTGCTAGCACCGTTAGCTGCTAGTCGCTAGCCGCTAGCTCAGCTGTCGCCATGTTGAGAGCCATGCAGAGGCAATAGAAATGCTCCCAATCTTGCATTTAGCACCTTTAATATGAAGCTACAGCCCTGAAACTTTTAGCTTAGCATTAAGATAAGAACATTTAACACATTTAAGCACTCTTAAATCTAAATGAAAAGTCATTTTCAGTCATGTGAAAAAAAGAAATGCTGTCACTGCTGCTATAAATATTTGAAAATGCAACAGTATCAGATGTTTCAAGAAGCCTGCCAATAGCATTGTATGTTAACACAGTGGGTTTACGTCACCCCTCCATTTCAACATAATATCGACAAACTCAGCATCATGTCACACAATCTAAGTTTTTTATCCTCATGTTTTTTGTCCATTCTTTCCCTTTGCCACACCATGATAGTAAATATTTCTCAGAATGAAAAACACACACCTTCCCATTGTCCACTGGTGCAGAAGCTGAAGTGCTGAGCAAACTGAAATTGCCTTTTTTGTTTTTACTGTGTATCCGCATTGGTGCCCTTACACGGCGATGTATTATTTCTACCCTGCAGAGCATTGCTTAAGAGAACCTGCAGTACAGAAGCTACAGTTCTTTAAAGGGTTATACAATAACTTATTGTTACGCTGAGGTTGCTTAATTAGATGGTCCAGTGTTCCCAACACGGGGGCCGGGAAATCATAGGGGGCGCCAAACAGGTACATTTTTTAGATGTTCCTTTTTTTTCTTACAAATTATTGGAAAATTGTACCTGACTGCAACTTATTCAGATGCAGTGGTTCCCAACATGGGGTTCGGGTCCCCCCATGGGGCCGAGAGATAAATCTGAGAGTCATGAGTAAACAGATTTGGGAAGCAGAAGAAATAATCAATGAGTTATTTTACTAATTTAAAAAAAATCTGAGAAGGAAAAAACACTCTTCGGTTGAAGACGCCACCTCAGAGTGAAATTTGTAACATGTGACGAGGGTGGTCGCAAGATGACATAGCTTTATTTTCAGGGGTCAAAAGAGAAAAAGGTTGGGAACCACTGTGTTATACAAATGTCACATGAATTCTGCATAGCTACATTGCAGTTTTAAGTGAGCGACACAAAAAAACACCCCCATAAAACGAGGAAAAGAAATAAGAACGAGATTAAGAAAAGCAATTTTGTAGCAGATATTTCAGAGTGTGCTCCTATACCTACTAAATGCTTTCTCCATAATGTCCTGTGTGGTAGATTCATATGTTGGAATTTTGCTGACACCTACAGTTTCAAGTGTGTAAGTGTGTTGAGTACTGTGTGTGTGTGCCAGTACAGCAGTGATAGTAGTAGTACAGTAGTGGCATTAGTTGCTATGGTAATTGTAGAAGTAGAAAAAGGAAGCAGAGAAACTCCCTCTTATGAAATATTACCACATGAAATGTAAAGTTGATATTTATATCTTATAAAGGTCAATATATAATTGCAATGAAAGTCTATTTATTTTTAGGTCGAAGTGGGCCTTGTATTTTTTAAAATTGTATTCAGGTCCCAAAAGTTATAAAATATATCTACAACTCTAGCAAACACATGTACACTACACACAAAATAAACCCTAATTAATAAATGATTTGACATGCTGAAACATTTAGCTGATGGTGTCTATTCCAAGAACAACGTGTAGGGTAAACATCACATGAAGGTGAAGAGAAAGACGTGTCCTTTGTTACAGCACTCACAACCTCTCTTCTTATTTCAGAGATGGCTATAGGCTTGAGGTTGGACACAGCAGCACTGGCTGAGTCCCAGAATTTTTTTTTTTATTTTTTTTTTTGCTGAGGGAAGTGCAAGTCATCATCAAGGGCAAAGACCAGTGGACACCGGGTCTGCTTTGGAGTTAGGCCAGATGGCATGTGACACAGATGGAAAGACACTGCAGAACGTATAGGGCATTTCAGGGACATTCAAAGAACATACTGTATGCATAACATAATATTAATATTTGTGCTACAAAACAAAATAATAACGATGAAATGCAAATAGAGAGAGCAACATCTAACCACATGAAAGATAAATATAAAAGCCAAAAGTTATGAAAAAAATAAACTATAGAGCATGTTGGAATCATACAGAATGAAATCACTTCATCTAGACATATTTCACATTTTCTGTGTTGATACAATCACACCAAAACGTTTGTTTGTGCAGAGAATTTAAATTGATAAGTAATTGTAAATAATCATCATACTAATAATAATTAAAGTAGCCCTGAAACAATACATCTGCCATTAACACTAAATATGTGCATTCACAAAATCATGTTTTTTTATCATCACATAAAAAGCATGTGAGTCAGTGTATTTTTGATATCAAATGTAATTTCTTTTTTTTTTTTTTATGTAAAAATGCAAAGATGTTTTTCAAGCAAAACAGGGAGGGGAAACTTCTTCAACAATTCCACAATTACATTAATTAAATCAAACTTTTCAAAAAGGAAAACTGTCTGTAGAAAGGGAGATAAAGAGAAAATGTCCATTAGTAATAACCAATCATCGAATTAATCTGGAAGCCAAGGATGTAATATTATACTATGAAAAAAAACAACAGAAAATTCAGCAGACTGTCAATTTATTAATTTTATTGGGGAAATTTCACATCCTTAAAGCCAATTTCTCAAGGTCTCGTCCATCATTTGAACCCTTCAGAATTGAATTGAGAAAGTACTATGAGTCTATCCAAATTATAAACAATAAGAAATGTGCTAATATACTTCATTTACTACAGGATTTTATTTTTATTTTTTAAGAAATGTGATTTATTTATTATTTATTATTTATAAATTATTAGTTATATAATTTATATTATTGTCTTTTTTATTATCTTTTAGAGTTTATTATAATTACCATATGTCCTGATATAACAGTGAATGTATGTGCCTAATAAGAATGGAAACATGCCTGCCTTGGTACCATATATCAGTTTGATGCCTTATCTTCTTTGTTATGCCGTATTGTCACACATTGTAATTGCTGATTTATTTACAATAAAAATTGAAATACTTCATGAGTAGTAATAACAACCAGCTACCACCAGATGGTGATATAACACAGTGGACATGAGACGGTCGACGATGTTGCAGTGCAGGCTTTAAATAGCAGTGATGTACTTGTACATCTCAGCACTGTAGAATCATGAATCACCAGTTTAATCTACTCAGGAATGTAGAGCGTGACATGCTGGCAATAAATATTACACTTTCATGCTATACCATATGTCGATTGATGAAGCATGACTTCACTGTTGCAACTAAAAATAAACAGCGAGATTACACATAATTCACTCCTAGCTGCAGCCACTGCATCACTGCCCTGTTTCGTTTAGATTTAATATTTTTAAGTGCTAAATTGTTTAGTCATGGTCATGCAACATCCTTGGGCATCCTCTACACAGCAAGCTAAATATTCCCAAAAAGCACTCAGGAGAAAATAGGAAGTGCCTTTATCTATTGTGCTTATAAAATATGTAACGCCCTGCCCAAAGATATTAGAGTGGCTGACACGGCAGACATTTTTAAAAACTAAAAAAAATTATTCTTTTGTCAAATCTTCTAGTTCCCAGCAGTCAGTGTATTGCTCTTTCTTACAATATTGATGTGGTTATATTGTTAAGATAATCACATCTAGGTCAATTCCAATAGGAGTCTACTCATAATTAAGTCCTATTCAAGACCTATAGACAATAATAAACCATGAAGGACAGATATTTCCAGATACAAAGATCATGATGTCATTTCTTATTTCACTACACAACCCCTTCAAATTGTTTTGCATATAGATGTCAGTCAGGTAACAGAAAATATATATTTTTGCTGCTTCAATCATTTTTCCATATTTAGCAGGCCACAGTTTGGCTGAGGAGCAGGTGGAATCAGATCTGACCCAGAACCAGTATCGTCATTGTTTTCATCAATGATAGATCCCAGCACCATCTGCTCCAACTCATTCTGTTTCTTTATATGTGACGTCACCACTGAAATCCTCTCTAGGCTACTGTCAGCAGATTTATAGTGCCATTAGATTTGTGGCTTAAAGTTATCTTGTTTCCCAGCCAATTATGTGCATCCACCCATTACAATAGTTCTGCAGCTACCGTGCTGGTCTGTGATGCAGTGCAGACGCAGCATGACTATACTCATACTGTAGTTGAGTCTCACAGAGAGAGTACAGGCTGAGACCACACCTTCCCAGGTTTGGCATCTATGGGTTTGTGTTGAGGAACACAGATTATTTGGGTTCAAAATGATACATTACATCATAACACGTCCATGAGTATGCAAGGATATTATGGTAAGCAAGTTATTAATGTGTTTATTTGTATTGCCCGTCCATTATTTGATAGTAAGGTTAGTTATAAACTAAACTCTGGCTTGTATTACCCAGTGTTTTTGAGCTGCACTATTTTATGGCTAATATGTAGCCCCAGATAATGTCCCTCTCGTGCAAGGCCCCCAGGAAGAGCGCCGGTCATTGATCCCAATTTTCGTAGTGGCCAAACGGCGGTACTACAACGTCCGTGTCCGTCACGTGATGCCATTGGGCCCGAAAAGGCTTTTTTCC
>CAKALU010068647.1:110272-129972 GCA_916700995.1 Hozukius guyotensis
TTGGTAGCTAGCTAACGTTACCAGTTCACTCTTGAATACCACAACGTTACTGTCTCCATTGGCTGTATCAGATGCCACTGATTTTCTATACTGGGAAAACCGTCTTTCCAAAAAAAAGGAGCAACTAAATTATTTTGATGCTATTGTTAACAGGATTAGGAAAGTGCATCATGATACTAGTCCTAATAAAGGTATGTGTACCACCTGCACAGTAGGATGTAAACTGCAACAGCAGGGCTAAGCCACTGTAAGTCACAAAGACTTTCAACAGGTTATGCATTTAATCTTACAAACAGTGGCCGAAATGATGGGCTATGGACTTTGTCTTTCACAATAACATGCCTATTTAAATTATTTCACCATCACTGGTTGGCAAGAATTAGCAACATACAAATTTTCCTGAAAATGAAAACTTTTTGGTTATGTTGGTATTGGGTCGGCTGTGGCTCAGAGGGTAGAGCAGGTTGTCCACCAATCGAAAGGTCGGTGGTTCGATCCCCGGCTGCTCCGGTCACATGTCGATGTGTCCTTGAGCAAGACACTTAACCCCAAATTGCTCCCGAAGGCATAGCCATCGGTGTGTGAATGAGTATTTAAATTAGATAGATCAATTAGATTAGATGTGCAAAGATGGCAGCCTCTGCCATCAGTGTACGAATGTGTGTGTGAATGGATGAATGCTGACATGTAGTGTAAAGCGCTTTGAGTGGTCGGAAGACTAGAAAAGTGCTATATAAATGCAAGTCCATTTACCATTAGTTGTCTTATTTTCGTAACAATGGGATACATGACCTGTCTTCTTACAATTAGCCAGACAATAGAAGCATAAAGACACACTGGATTGGTCCTTTCATTATGGTTTGTTCATTTAAGTGTCTTAAATGACCATGTCATGAACATGTCAAACAAAAAAAATGTGCCTGCCAAAGATCATTTGACACATTACTGAATAAACCGTTATGGGAGCATCAATCTCGTGCAATGGAACCATTTGCCTATTTAGTCTTTATGATGTGCACATAACCTTGAATGCTCACATGCGTCTCCTTGAGGGTAATTTCTACGTGGAATTTGGAATAATCAGTCTGCTTACGTTGACAGCTATTCCACCCGACCTTTCAGCTCAGGCAAATCTTAAGTGTAGTGGAGGATATGGCATTAATTTGTTGCACTTAACCTCCTGCTTTATAGATCCAGTAGCATCAGGCACAAGAAAATGCAAAGCTGTCACTCAAATGGCAGCACAATTGTACGGGGTCACACAAACACTACAAGTTGCGGTTACATTATTTGGCAAAGGAATAATGTCCTCATAAATATTTGGATATACTGAGAGAAGTATTGATTTTCACGTCATGCCTTTTGGCTTGAAATGATGGAATGGGTCTGGTGTTAATCTGTTAGCGGATGGCATCTATGAATCTAAAACGTATACATTCCTAGTCCTGTCACATGGTGTCTTTGTTGAAGGCTATGTTGCACGTTACATTGCAACATCATTCTGCAGAAAGATTATGTTGCAGAGGTGGGGGGGGGGATAAATGAGGTAGCGAGAGAGAGAGTTTGATGTCACTGCATCTTCTCAATGATGTGGAAAAGTGTCCTACAGAGAGCAAATACAGCGTATGACTGTAATAAAAATGTAAACGTTAAGATGACAACAAAGAGATGAGTCATGCACTATTGTCGTACTGATTGCCTGATGGGTGTAATTCATTTTTCAGTCACATTTTTGCTCACATTGAAATTAGGGCTGTCAATCGATTAAAATATTTGATCGCATGATTGTTCATAGTTATCACGATTAATCGCAAATTAATCACAAATTTTTTATCTGTTCAAAATGAACCTTAAAGGGAGTTTTGTCAGGTACTTAATACTGTTATCAACATGGGAGTGGATAAATATGCTGTATGTATATATGTATTATTGTAAATCAGTTAACAACACAAAACAATGACAAATATTGTCCAGAAACCCTCACAGGTACTACATTAAGCATAAAACAAATATGCTCAAATCATAACATGGCAAACTCAAGCCCAACAGGCAACAGCAGCTCTCAGTCTTGACTATGACTTGCCCCAAACTGCATGTGATTATCATAAAGTGGGCATGTCTGTAAAGGGGAGACTCGTGGGTACCCATAGAACCCATTTTCATTCACATATCTTGAGGTCAGAGGTCAAGGGACCCCTTTGAAAATGGCCATGCCAGTTTTTCCTCGCCAAAATTTAGCATAAGTTTGGAGCGTTATTTAGCCTCTTTCCCATATGAATGACACGGTTGGTACCATTTGATTCTGGTTTTCGAGTTTAATTTGATGCCAGTATCTTTCCTCTTCCCCCAGCTTTAAAACTGAGCCAGCTACAATCTAAAAATTGCAAGTTGCGTTAATGCATTGAAGAAATTGGTGCTGTTAAAACGAATTTGCATTAACGCGTTATTATGGCGTTAACTTTGACAGCCCTAATTTATACCATTTTAATTTCATATATTTAAACTGAAACTATCAGGACAACATGATATAGTCTTCATAGGAGTAAGTACTGTAACATGCAGTAGGGTTGGGCGATATGGCCAAAATCTTCTATCCCAATATAGGTTATTTCATATCTCGATAACGATATACATCATGATATAGCATGTTTTCTGGTAATTCAATAAATAAATAGTCTATATGAAATAACCACATGGAAAAGCCTAGGTTTGTACTCTACCATGTGAATTAAATACTTGACAAATGAGAAGTATTTTCTCATTTTAAGAACTTGAGCACAAAATGAACATAAAAGTGAAATTATATAGAAAAAATAAATAAATGTGGGCCTAGCCTATATCGTGACAGAAATGATAAAGAAAAAAAATATAGGATAGACATTTTTATATCGTTTTGACAATATATATCATCATATTACCCAGCCCTGACATGCAGTAAAGTTATAGATAAATAACATTTTATGTAGCAATAGATTTAGTTTCACAGTGGTCTTTTGTGTTAGACAGCAAAGAGCTTCAGAAATTCATTAATCAGAGATGAATTGGAATTATTAATAAAAGCTATAGTTTTTTACAGAAATTGGTTTTATGGACATCAAAACATAGACCAGTCACAATCTGCCTTTATCAACTTTGTATCACATTGTCTGTCCATGCTGTTGTTTACTCATCTGCAAACTGAATAGCAACATCAAACGGCCATGCATGACCTCCCGGTGTGATGGAGAGAGGGAAAGTGGTGGAATGAAAGCAGAGGGAGAGGACATGCAGTTTTTATGAAGCATTCATGTTGTTGATGTTTTCCGCCCTCTCTCCTTCTGACACTAAAACATGAGGGAAGTAGGCTAGTGTGGATGTTAATGTGTTGCACCATGTCTCCTTGCCACCTTAACATCAACCCTTTGATAGTCAAAAAGTGACCAGGGCTGTGCAAAGAATCATGCCACAGAAGAACAAGCAATCTGTACATTTAGATTAAAAGATAATGTCCTTTTCTTTTCTTTTTTTACAAGCTTCCATCTCTCTCACTGCTGTTCTTTTTTCTCCATCTGTTTCCAGGTGGGAGGTGCCATGGAAAAGCCATGGTCAGAGAGAGAGAGAGAGAGAAGAGAGAAGATGTGCGAAAAATAACAATTTGGAGGCATTCCTCATCAGCTTTCGGCTCCCCCATCTTTTTGTACCTCACTTCTACTGCAAGACGCAACAGCAGCTATTGTGAAAGAAAAAGCCTTTAGCTGGAGAAGAGGAGACAACTGGAGAGAAAGAGGAGGCAGAGCAGCGGGAAGAGGAGGACATTTGACAGATTAAAAGGGGGAGAGCTCTGCAGCAGGATCCCCACCGTGCCTCGACACAGGACTGCGTGACTGGTCTGTGGAAGCAGAAAGGGAGGAGAGAGGAGAGAAGGGAGGAAGGTTAGGAAAGAAAGAAGGGGGGGAGGGGAGGCAATTCAGCGCAGTGCAAGCAGACTGGATGAGTAGCAGCAGCATCAGCACCACGAGCTGTAGCATCGTTCCTTTGTGGATGCTGGAGGCAATCCTGTGGCTGCCGTAGCATCAATATCATCCACACACACACACATATTTGGACACAGACGTCTCCACTGCTCGCCTCAAACGCACACATGTCGTGGTGGCCACCAGAGAAGAGGTAGTGAGCGACGGGGCTCGGGAGAAAGAGGGAGACTAGTACAGGGACGACTAGTGGCATCGCAATCAGGAGGAGGGCTGGAGCGACGCCGACTAGAACACTAGAAGCAGCAGCAGCAGCAGCAACAGTAGCAACGGCACCATGGCGCAAGCCGCCAAGCAGCTCCGTAAGACCAAGGACCTCGCTGAGGCCGCCGCCCAGGAGCAGCGGGAGAAGGAGGAGGAGAAGATCAAAAAGAGGAATCGGTCCAGGGACCGCAGGCGCAAGGTATGGCTGGTTTGTCTCAGGAGACAAGGGGAGGTGACGGTGTTTCTTTACATCCGTCTGTCTTTACCCCCCCCCCTCTACCTCTACCTCTACCTCTACCTGCCTTTCTCTATCTCCCTAGGGTTCTCTCTCTCTCTCTCTCTCTCTCACTGCATCTATTGTGCAAGATTAGTGAGGATGCAATTACACATGTATAATTACACAGTTGGTCTTGCGGCCTCAGCTGGTATACGTGTGTGTGTGTGTGTGTGTGTGTGTGTGTGTGTGTGTGTGTGTGTGTGTGTGTGTAGGCTAAACCAGTCAAGCACATATGTATGCTCTGGTATACAGGCTGCTTTGCTTGGTCAGATATGTAGCCTTAAGGGAATGAAAAAGGAAGCAGATGATGATTGGAGTGTGACCAGTATAGGCTGTTGGTTAAATAACAGTCAATTTTCTTTCCCCAGCATTTTTTTGGGGGGATTTCAGCCTTACATGGGTGCAGCTCATTCATATTAATGCAATGGAAGTTCAGTGTATACTGCAATACTTGCATGCATTTGTATGCATATAATCCCATCAGCGTTAACATGCTCTGCATGCATGCTCTGTTCTTTCCCACGAAGCTGTGTTGGGTCTTAGATTTGGCGTCTTCCCCCAGATTTTTTTTTTTTTCATTGGGGAAGATGTAAAATGGAGGGGGAAGATGGAGGTACACTCTAATAATAGATGCAATTTTAACCCATCTGTGTATATCTTTCAGGGTGGGGGGCATGTTTGTGCTACATGTATTTTGTTCAATCAAAGAATTCCAAGCTAATATTATTTGCTGCTAAAGTAATATTTGTTGCGTAGAGAATTAATATGTAAATTTGTGTCACAAACTAGGCACGCAGAATATCATCCCGTAGGCATGAGATCTCTAATTCTCCCTCCCTGCACTCTCCCACTCTGGTTGTGCCTTTAGGTGTAGGTTTTATTGGGGTTGTGCCGCCTTTGCACTCATGCTTGGCGGCACTGATATGATATTCTATTGTGAGAGGTACTTGTTGAATGGTTTTGAAAAAAAAAACTTTTATGAATTTGATCCCATAGTGGAATTACCAATATTGTGCCATTTTACTACAGAGGCTCAGTTTTCAGTGCAATGCCATCAGCTCTCAATTGCTTTCTGTTCCTCCTGCAATATTTCTGTGTGCACATATTGATGTGGAGTTTGGTGGCAACAGAGAATAGACAGGCCTTTTTCTTTATATTCACTCTGTGAGGTGTGTGAATGTGTGTGTGAAATTTAGAGAATGAGCATTTGTCTGACAGACACAAAGGGAAAGAGCTGTAGTCACAAAAAAATGGAATCTGCAGAGAGAGAGAGCTTGGGTGCTCATGGAGTGTAATCCCTTTTTTCTGTATTAATAGTCTTTCAACCTAAAACAGATTGTTTGTCCTGACCGCAGAGCTGTGTGGTTTGCTAAGGGTTTCCGAGGCCATGCAGCAGGCTTTTAGCAGTATGTTTAACTGGTTTACATTTCGTCGAAGATCCTGGCAAACTGTAGGGATGAAAATGTGGCGATGTAGTGCGTTATTTTATTTATTTTTTTTGTTACAGTAACACGGAATCATTTGTGTTAGCTGTATATTGTATGACAACAACTACATCAAATGGTACAAAAAATGAAGATTAGTTGGTGTGGATACCATTTTCTTGAGGATTACATAACTCCACCATAGATTGGATTATGTTGGACAGCATGAACTGATCTTGTCATTTCATTTTTGTTGTGTACCAAGGTTAACTAAGAGTTTGGTTTTGGCAACTAAAGGTTGACTTAACTTTGACTATGATTAGGCAGTAGTAACAACTTTTGCTAAGATTATGTGAGGTTTTGGAAATAGTTACTACAGGTGTGAACACTGAACACACCGAGCTGAGAACTGACGGAGATAAAACGGGAGACATTTATATCTGTCTCAGGCAGACAATGGGCACACACTGGTTCTGGATGTTGCTGTACTGTTTTCCTTTGTTTGTTTCTGATTGTATTAGGTCATCGTGGGCAGTGAGCAAGACTGCTTGATGGCAGTATTGGATTTTTGCATCAAAGTTTGTCAAGTATTTATTTAAAAAAGTAGCCAGAAAACAGGCATTTTAATTCTGATTCATTTCTTCCTCTTCAAAAATCTTTGAGACTTGTTAAAAATAAAATGAATGAATACAGATTAAATAACTAAACTTAAACTGTTCACATGATATGGCTGTGGAAAAATCAATTCACCTATGTAACGCGTTTTTTTTTAGTTTTTTTTTTACGATTTTGAAATCACTTTTTTAATGCCAGAATCGATATATTTGCTTCATTTGAGTCTATACGGAGGTACAAGGAAGTTATCGCTGTCTTTGTTGTAGTCTGAGTAACGTGACGTCATATCCATTCCGTATTCGTCACCAAAACAAACCGCAGCCATCCGCCGCGAGCCAAAACGACAAAGTAGAAAACGTCAGAGGGTGTGCATAGATACGACCTGCACCGTCACATTTTAAATCCAAAGTGGTAAACACTACACATACAGGAAAGTATGGAAACACTTTGGGTTTCACACATTGCCTGGAAAAGCAGAGCTAGACATCATGGCTAAAGTTGCATGCTAACACTGTCATGGACAGGAAATGTTATCGTGTTACGGTAACATATGGTCAAGCCAGCCGCCACTCGCATCTCCGTGGTCAAATCAGCCAACGCTACAACTGTAGAGCACCCATATAATGACATTTATGTTAAATGCATTCAAACAGCCCCGATGGAGCTGACCATGGATGTATGGAGAACGGAGCTGACGGGGAACGCTAGCGACAGACTTGGCAAAGTTAGCGGAAGTATACCCACTTGACTAAGTCCGGGTTTCAAAATAAGGTGTGAACAAAGGGAACTGTGTATATACAAAATAAATATATGGAAATAAAATTGATTGGATTATAATCTCCAGAAGTATAAAACATTACATGTCCCTTATAAATTAAAAAGAAAATACCACTAATTTGTACATTATACATGCTGAAAATCAAACTTTTTTACTGGATTAATTTAGAGATTTTCCAAAGTAAAAGTCCCTAGAAGTGTATGATTCAACTTTTTCTCATGGTCCAGTGTTAAAAAAGTTAACAAAAATCGCAATAAATCGTAATATCGAATCACAATACTTGTAGAATCGCAATACTTAAAACTCAAATCGGCACCCAAGTATCGTGAAAGTATCGAAACGGGAGATAGGTGTATCGTCCCAACCCTGATGGCTGTGTGGACATTTTTAGTCATTAGTCATTAGGTTACTGAGCTGACTGTCACTGCAGGCCAAATGAAATGAAGAATATTAATGCTATTTTACCCCTCAGCACATGTAATTTGATGCGTGTAAGTCAGTTTTAGTGCTTACTTAACGTTACTGCACTTAGCCCATCCACTGATTTTTATGCCATTAATGTTCGCTACCTTATTTTACTCTTCAAAAATCAATCAAAGCTGTTATGTTTAAGATTTCATTAATGGCCATTTGATTCAGATCAACTCTCCATCTCAACTGGCTCCTTTGTGAAGAGTTCCTTTGGCTTCACTGTAGTATAAAACAAATATGCAAGCACAATTACTCATTTCATAAAAAGGCCATGCAAGTTGCCAAAACAAATGTGCTCCTGCTTTGCTCCTGTAGTTATAATTTGATTTTCAAGTAAAAATCAGCAAGAAGTCTCATCTATTTGTATCAATATTATTATAAATAAGAAATACATGAAAAGCAACACAGTGTTATTGTCTTGTCATCTACAGGATTTCACAGCTTGAGGCACATTTGATGCAGCAATAAGGAAGAACTTGTAGCAAATATGAACCCATCTCTGCTTCACTGCTTCTGCCTCAGTGGCTTTTCTCCCTCGCTCTCACCTCAATCATCAACTCTGTTCTCTGTGTATCTCTCTCTGAATCTGTCTTTCTCCCTCCAGTTAATTGTTGCTATGCACCCAGAAAAGAGTGAGGAAGCAAGTCAAAGAGACAGAGAGGGAAAGAGGAGGCACAGGCAGGTCTTAATGTTCTGGGGATGTTAATTAGCTCCATTCGATGTAAATCAAACTCGGCAGCATGGCATCTCTCTTCCCTACTCCTCCCCTCGCACAAAGGTCATCCACTACAGTGCCAACAGAGATCGTATCATCATAACTCTGGATGGACTGGACAGTAATGTAGTTAGGGAATCCGAAAAAGAAAGTGCAGGAGCATTCTGCTAGCTCTGCTTGTTAAGGTGCAGAGTCGTAGGTTTGGAATAAATCAACAACCTTTGTCTGTCCTCATCGTTCCTGTCTTTCTTCACTCATATCTGGAAAAAAAAAATATTTGAGAGAAGAATAAGAGCAGAAATGTTGCTGAGGCAAACCGAATTATATAACTAAATGTTGTTTTTTTTTGGCTTAGGGGTGAGTGTTGCCAGGGAAGCACTGTGACTGAATGGAAACAACAAGATAACAGTACATATATTAGTGGGCAAACGCATTGCGTATCTGCATTCATATTTTCTTCTCAGTCCAAAAAAGAGCTAGGCTTGTTATTTGGTGCTCATCCCAAAAGAATAAAGTCAGCAAGCGGTTTGAAATACAGCTAAATGTAATGCATTGTGTCCAGTGGGCAACCTCTTCTCTGAAAAGAGAAGCCAATGCGGAAGGGCCTTGTCTTCTTTCTAATAGCCAGCAGGGGGCGACTCCTCTGGTTGCAAAAAGAAGTCTGATTGAATAGAAGTCTATGACAAAATGACACTAGTTCTCACTTGATTTATTACCTCAGTAAACATTGTTAACATGAGTTTATGGTCTCAATCTCTAGATTGAAGTGTTCTTCATTACAACATGATGTTCATTTAGTAAATATGGTCCCATTTAGAGTCAAATAGACCATAAAGCAGGGTATGCTTTAGGGCGTGGCTACCACGGCGTTGTCCGATCTGGGAGTTGTCCGTGTTTTCGTCTTAGAACTTTAACCCTTGTGTTTTCAGTTCATGAAAGTTAATTGTAACATTTGGTCATCTAAAAAATGCCTTATTCAGCGTTCGGTTGTACGGCCAAAATGCCAAACTTGAGGCTTTAAAACTGTAGTAGCAACCGTAGTCTATGATTGTGTCATAATGTGGAATAATCTGTGGAGTTCAATACTTGGCTGCATTGACAGTATGTATTCTTGCCTCACTGGCTGTAGCCTGACCACTATGGGTTACTTTCTGACTATCATTGATCACTGGTGTTGTGTTTACTGATCACTAGTCACAACAGTCCAATGACTGCCATTGATTTATGCCGCTATGCATTATTGATGTCCCGATCGAGTTTTATCGGCCCTGATCGCTATCTGAGTCCTGAACATTGGGTATCTGCTGAAGCAAAGTCCGATCTAATATATCTGTTATATTTACCAAAATGTCGATTAAAATATGTATCTGATACATTGAAATAATAGTTGTAGACAAACACACTCCTTATTTTTCACAAGCTCCTTCATCCAAATACTGGAGATCCTAGTTCAAAACTATTAAATTGATCGTCTTAAATTATTAATATGATGTGAATTAAAGTTTTAACAGCAGAATGCACCTCTTGAAATTTACGCAGTCAGCGAGAGAGATGGAAGTATCACTCTCTTGGAGTTGTTATTGGGACTACAAAACCACTCGCGGTTGCACCACAGAGAGGAGCGTCTTTCCTCAGAAAACGATGTTTGGCCGAAGACAGACACCAGCTTTGCAGAGAGCACTTTAACCAGACAAATGTAATTTTCGCCTGTTATCAAGTTACTCACGGAATTAACATTAACTAATGACAGCTGATATGACCTGCTGCTGGCAACATTAGTCATTTTAAATGGTGAAAGTGATGGTCAGCGCCAGCTAAAAAGAAAAAGTTGCTACCTGATTCTTGGACATTTCTACTATGAATATAACTTTTTTTTTTATTTAAAGTATAAAACCTCCATAGGAGTGTGAAGATTTGGTCTTACACCATAAAAGTACACCATTAAATAAGTTGAAAACAAACATTTACTTGGACCACAGTCATCTGGGGTGCGTTGCATACCAATAATCAATGCTTTTTACAGGCCAAATAATAACTGTGATGAAATAGAAATGGTGATAACATACAGTATGATAAGAATTGAATAATGAGAATGAGGAAGTACATGAAAATGCTTCGTCATCTAGCGATTGTTTGGGTTCATTTTCAGTTCTCTGTAACCAATGAGATAGACTAATCTGGGACATGAAACCTTTTTATTGTAGTACCTCAGCATGAGGCTCCTCTGGCCTGTACATTTCCCTGTTTCCTCCAGGCCTGCACTTATTACAATGGATCCAAAGATCTGCTAATGGATAGTATGTGCTTTTTGTGTTCATGTGTGCACATGCAGTTTGTGTGAGCGTGAGCGAAATAGCAGGGCTTCAGGGTATCTCATTCCACTTTTATGTAACCTTATGGATACCCAAGCCTAATTAGCCAAAACCCTCTTCGGTCTCTCTCCCTCTTTCTTTGCCTCTCTGCCCACTTTTGTCCTCACACAAAACAATACATGGGACAATGGCATCGGTGATACTTTTCAGTAATGCCTAACTTTGGTAATTAAAAGTGGTTGTTTTAGACAAGGGGACAATTAATCTGCATTTGGCTATTTTTAGAGCTTTGGATGCAAATTGATAGATCATTTAGGTGAGTCATGTCATTGCAGTCCAATCCAATCATTCAAAAAACAGTCTAATCATACACTGAATCAGACAGTTGTGACTGAAACATTACTCCTCTGACCACGGTGAACTGTATGAACATTTTGATTTGAATTGATTTACTTCAGGTCACACAACAACAAGAAGCCCAGAGGATAACATGGAAGCATATTGTGCTCCTTAGTCACACGACAAGTCTTTATGTATTTTCTATGTTACCGTTTTTTAGGGTACACAGGGCAGCACTGGTCAAAGACTTGTATCATTATCTACTCAGATGCTGTCTTTTACAGTTTTTGTGTTTAAATGCAGTATTGTATGCTGTCCCAGATTCGACGAAAGAGGTGGTATGAAAAGAATACTTTGACTCGCTGTGAGGAGGAAATGGAGTATGTTTATTTGTTCCCATGAGAGTGGAGCTCTTAAAGACGTGTCCTAGAATCCAAGGGACTGATATGTCTGATTTGTCTGATTTTTTTGTGCATTTTTTGGGGGGTTAACCTGTGTATTGGTGTAGATGGATGTGCACGAGACTGCATGCATGTACTCATTCCTTATTTTTAATATTGTGGTCATTACTCTTAAAGTACACTTTTTGTTTAAAGCTTCATACATTGTTTGCCACTATGGAGGCAGAAAAACATCAAAACAAGGTGACAGATACATACTGGTTAGGTGGCTGGTAACGTGCTAGCCTATGTATACTGTACATGCAGCAGACACAGAGCAACATTAGCATCCATTTAGAGTTGTGTTCGTGGCAATACGAGAAATGTAATTCCAATTTTCACTGCCCTTATTGCTCTGTTTTGGTTGCCTCCGTCTTTAGCTTGGTAGATGTTTAATATGCTTCACCAGATAGCTGTTTGTCCGTCTGTCATTTGCTGCTGGAAAGGCAATGTACAATGGGTTTATCGGAGCTTGTTTTCTGAAAATGTCTGTACACAGGGTTGATGAGAGCTGTAAGACTCAACTGTATAGCTAAACATGTATTGCCGCTGTAAAATGGAGCATATATAACTTACGTTTTTTTATACATGTTAAGTTAAGGCTGGCCCACACTAAAAGGTTGTTCAAATCTTAACAGATTTTGAAAATGTGAGAGACCCCACACATAACAACATGTTATAAATTTAACGGTTTTGTTCCTATAGTGTGTGGAGAGCAACAATTTGGCCAAAACAGCAAACCACACACATTCCACTCATGAACAACAAGAGTCCCGACTAAAAAAAAGAAGAATTAGTGAGGTTAGTTTTTTTTTTTGCACTACTTTGTACTGAAAATCCACGAAGGATGGATGGATGAAGTCAAGGAGAGACGTTGAATAAACACTCGGGTTGTTGCTACAAATGAAAAAGTTGGTCCTCCATTTCTGAGGTCCATCTTACTGCTACTTTATGCTTCGCATTTAGCATTAGCTCATGCATTAGCCATGGCCGCCATGATGGCAGTGGTAGTCCTTCCGCTTCAGTCAGCTTGGTTCTCAATTGGCTATCGTTCTTTCCCTCGGGGTTCCTCACACACAACAGGATATCCGATCGTAAATATTGAACATGTTTAATATTTACGATTTGAAATCAGTGCGGCCAGAATGGACTTTCGAGCCGATCGGGGGATTTAAAAAAACACTCTTAACATACCTCACACCACAAGAAAATCAGCTTGATTCTCATGAAGTGTGTACCCGGCATTATACTGAATACAATTTCAGGTGGTGCAGGGTATGGTGAAAGCTTTTATATTGGATCAATTCTTGAAAACATTTCTAGAGACATGATACGCATGTTTTTTGGCCAGACAACAGTAATAGGTAGCGTAATAGTGCGTGGCTGGTGCCTTTTCATCCCCTTTGAGGAAAGGGAGGGCAGGATGAGCCAAGGTCGAGCAGAGCAAAAGCAGCACTCAGCCCAGCCCGAAGCAGCCACAGGCTATATTTACCTGCCAGCCTAGGATTACACTGCATCTGAGACCAGAGCTACCCATCTCTCTACACACCACTACTGTGTGCTTGCTGAGCACCTGCTCCGATACTGTATCTGATGTTGCCCCGGATCCGTACCTGCTCAAACAACACAGGAAGATTCCAGAATAGAAGCACGATGGCCGATATTTATCAGACCTCTCTGAGGGCTTATCTGGGACTCGACTATGACACACATTTTGATCTGGAGATCAAAGCGATTTTAGATACGTAAGCACGCCTTGTCAGACACCTTTGAAAGATATCTGGAAAGTTATTCTGCTCTGTTGATGCAAAACTTTGGTACCCATTCTGACTGTGTACCTGCAGTTCTGGTACATGTATCTCTTTAGTGTATGCACTAAAAGAAAAGCATACTGTATGTGTATTATGTAGAAATTCATTAATCCAAAGTCAGACATGAAATCCTTATAAAGAATATAAAACAAATTAACAAAATCTGCCAATTCAATTTGTAATCCTCACTGGAAATTCTCAAAAACGAATAAGTCTGTACAAAAAAAACACGTGAAGCCCAATTCCATGATCTCTGGATAGATAACTGAATAATAACAAAGCTAGAACATTAGTATTGAAGTGGATGTTAATAGAATTTGGGCTTTAGGGTTTACTGTGGCTTTTAGAGAGTCTAACCCTATCCTACAATAGCCGTGTTTCCATTCACATATATGTATTTGCATTTTGAAGTATTGCATTAGAAAAGCTGAATGGAAACGGCAAAATTCGATAAAACTTTATCAATTGCAAAAAAAAAGTTTTTGCGCTCGTTTGAGGTGATTTTTGCCTTTGTCGAAAAAGAGTGGATGCGATAAATGGATTATGGAAACGCCTTTGCCGGATAAATTCTGATGTTGCGAACGTTTGACTCACATGACTGATCAGTTGTTTCCGCTGTCAGCGTCTTCTCGGATATTCCTATAACATGCGAATGCTTGTCTTTGTCTCCTGACAGCATGAAACATGGCCAATACTAGCTAACATGAAAGAACAATTAAAACTTTCCCAATTGAAACAAATTCCTGAAGATCTCTCTCCATTTTTTATATCGTAAATGGATAGATGGCCAAGCCGACTTGTTTTGTTTCCGATTCACAACCTCTTCTTCTTCTACTACTCTCTTTATTAGCAGATTACAGTCATGCGTAGCCTGTAGCGCCAACTTCTGACCAAACTACGCTGTAGCCAAGTTTATTCGCTCCAAACCAGCTGATGGAAACGCACCTACAGTAATTCACATTTCTTTTTTGCAACATTTCAAAAGTTAGCTTAAAATTTGCTTGACAATTTAATGGAAACACTGCTCCTCTATATTTTTGTTATGATTACATTTTCCAAGTATGGGACCTTTTGAACTCAAGCAATTTTGTGTTAAATTAGTGTCATAACACATTTTATTTTCCACTCTTGCATAAAAGGTCCATTGTGTAGGATTTAGGGGATCTATTAGCAAAAAGAATCATGTTTTCGTTAGCTTAGAATGAGCTCTTCGTGTCTACATAGGGAGCGGGTCCTCTTCATGGAGTCCGTCATGTTGCATCGCTATGTTTCTACAGTAGCCCAGAATGGACATACCAAACCTTTCGCCATTTTACGTTACTCGAAGGCCACCGTAGTTTTCCGATATGCTTGGTAAAAGGGAGGGGTGAGCGGAGGGGTATTCAGTTGGTTGCAATATGCAACCTCACTGCCAGATGCCACTAAATCCACTGGACCTTTAAATCTATATACATTCTTTTAGTAGTTTTGGTATTGTTTTGCAACAGTTGACGTGGTCAGAGAGTTCACTGTGCAGATGGCCCATTAGATCAATGTGCAGTCATGCAGTTCCTCAAGTGTCACAGCTCATCTGCCAGCCAGTACCTGTTAGCCAGAGCATCCATCACCGTTGTTAGCAAGGCCAACCAACGTGAAGCCCTGGCACGCAGAGGCAGGGGTAACAGCTGTAAATCTTTTGGCAAAGTTTATTTTGACCCTGGGGTCAGTCAGCAGGCGGTATGAAGTGACTGATGTTACCATGGTGATTACGGTGTGACACTGCACGTGGCGGGATGATGAAGGGATGAGGAGATGGACGAGGGCATGCCATGGTTGGCGATGAGACCTCTGACTTGCTGCACAGATTGCCAGCTAGACAAATGCCGGAGTGAAAAAAAGTGTGTTGCTTTAAGCCACATTCTGAAACTGCTGTGCATGGTCCCAGATTTATGTGGATGCTGAGTTTCATTTCGGCTCACTGTGCCTCTGATGAGACTACATCAACAAGAAATCATAAGTCAGACAGCAGATTTTTCTAGAGATTTGTCTTCAAGATTCAAGGATTTAGTATTGTCATTATACAATACAGGATTGCACAATGAAATGTAGTGGTATTATTGCATCAGGGAGCTCCATTTCACATCAAAAGGGACATCTAAAATATACAACTGTTATAAAAACATTGAATTTATATAATTGACTAGGGTTGTAATGGTGCACAGAAGTCACGGTTCGGTTCATACACCGGTTTTCATGTGTGCTTGCCATACACACTATGGCACGCCAATCAGCTTGTTGTGCTAACCTCAACATATGTTGCTAATGGCAGAACCTGTGCGCTTTGGTTCCACATTATGTGCATCAATCTACATACCGTGTATTCCGTATGTGGCTGTGTGCAACGGATCGTGACCCCAGGACCGTGACAGTTTGGCACAAATACACAAATGATTACAGCCCCATAACTGACCTACATACAGTAGATACCTAGTACTATATGATGTAGTTGACTTATCACAGGTCATTAGCAAAATCAGTATCTAAGCGCCGTTAATTCCTCAAGAATCATTAGAGGAAGAATGAAAGTGATCCGGACTGGCACAGTGCCACACACACTGATATGCCCACAAAGAGCACACGCACACACACTTAGAGCAGGAGCTGGGCATTATGTAATGGAATTAGTGCTCCTCAAGGTCTACATGGATCATGTGGCCTGCAGGAGCCCACTAATGCACTGAAGCAGCCGCTCTCAGGCACACCCTGGCTCCATCACTTTCCTCTGCTGCCCTAAACATATTTTGCAGTATGTGTGCTGGCTAATGGACATAATGCATGATGAAAAATCAAGGATTTCATATAGAGGTCACAAGGGATCGAAAATCGATTCACTTAAGTATCGCGATTTTTTAAAAACGATTTTTAATCTATTTTTTTTTTTTTTCATGCCTGAATCGATATGATTCAAATTCAATTGCTTCATTTTAGTCTATGCAGAGGTGGAAGGAAGTTACCGCTTTTATTGTTTTAATCTAGGAGTAACGTGACATCATATCCGTTTCAAGAAAAACAAAGCTGAAGTTAGAAAGCAGAAAATGGCAGATGGTCCGAGATCTGCAGGGATAAGACCTGCACCGTCACATTTTAAATCCAAAACACTACACATACAGTAAAGTATGGAAACACTTTAGGTTTCAGACAGGAAAAGTACACAAAATACATATATAGAAATGACATCAATTGGATTATATTCACAATTAGTGCAAAAAACATGTTACATGTCCCTTATAAATTAGAAAGATTAATAAAAGATAAACAAATTTATAAATTAATAAGAAATGTCTTTATTCTGTGATTTTTGGATTGCTGGAAAAATAAATCCTGACAATGATTGATACATTTTAGTTCAAGACATCTCAGACTACATACAGACCCCAATTCAAGCATTTTTTTTTACTATATCAATTTAGAGATATTCCAAAATAAATGTCCCAAATTTGTACCTTGAATTAGCTCTGAATACTTGAGGTACTAGAAAAACACATTGCTCCAAAATTCTGATGATAAAGTGACATATGATATATTTGACTTCAGGACATCTCAGACTACATACATACATGCTGAAAATGAAGCATTTTTACACTATCAATTTAGAGATTCTCCAAAGTAAAAGTCACTAGAAGTGTATGATTCTACTTTTTCCCATGGTCTAGTGTTAAAAAAGGAAACAAAAATCACAATGAATTGTAATATCGAATCGCAGTACTTTAAAAAAATCGCAAGACATATCGAATCGGCACCCAAGTATCGTGATAGTATCGAAACAGGAGATAAGCATACCGTCCCACCCTATAGTGGTCTCTATATGCTGTGAGATATTTTCATTATTTGTTGCACGTTCATCCTGTTATTGCCTATACTTTTGAATGTATACATTTTGAAGTGCTTGAAAATGTAGTGCGACTATGTATTTGTCACTTACTCCAAACTGACTTGAGATTGATCTTACGCCGTGAACAAATCTGGTAAAATGTGGATGGACACACCCATACAATATAGTGCAATTTAATGTAATTGCCCTGCAAGAAATAATATCTCTTTGAAGATTATATTGTCCAGTTTGGGTTGAGACTGTTTTAGAAAATTCAGCCATTAACATGTTCAATTTTAATCGTGCATATTATTGATACACCAGGCGTTAGCCCAATCTTAACCACTGACTATGCCTTTAAAAGGCCTGATGTCTGTTGCAAACATTTTTGTGCTTCGGAGCTGCTTAGTACAACCACATTCTTTTGATGTTGGCTACATACTAGATTATTAGCCTTCCTATAAAGGCAGTGAGTACAGGATCAAGGATGTAAGTCAGAAACCTGTGAGGATATGACCGCTACGTTCACCGATTTGTGACATCACCCATGTAGCCCGTTAATATGACGTGATTGAAAAATGCTAATTGCTCGATGCACTGGAAGTAAGTGTTCTGTGACAAGTAGCGTCACCTTTATTTCACCCATTGAGGCATGCACGTGTGTAGGTGGTTTAATTGGTTTTGTGTGGGCGTATTTCTGCACTATGAGAAGGGGTGTCATGTGTCACTGGGATTGCCGCCTGATGGCAGCTGTAATGGCTCCTCTCTCCTCAGGCTCATCACTCAGTAACCAATCTATGCTGGTGGACAGGGCACACACACACATCCTGATAAAATCACAGTGATTGGGTTAAAAGAGAAATACGTACTGTAAACGGTATTTCTTTCCAAGTTGGGAAACTTCAGAAAATGACAAAATCTAACATCAGCGGTTTCCAAACATCCCTGCCAAAGCCAAGCTGCCATTCATTCGCTGATATCGCTTCACACTCTCTGATCCGAGAGAGAGCTCGCCTCAGCACTCATTGATGGCAGCCGGGTTGGGAACATGACGGCAAAACCCAAACTGGAGTGTTTTTCTCCTCAGTTGACTCTAAATCCTCGTCATCCCTCTGCTACTTTTTTCCCTCTTTCACTATAATTCTATCTTCCTCCCGTGGGTATGATCTGTTGTTGGGTGTTTCTGGTTGTGAATTTGTTATTATGCCCATGACATGCATGTAGGAAAAAAAAGAAGAAAAGAAACCAATCAACAGTGCTGTATGTCTTCCTGCTCTATCCTCCTCCTCTGCTGTCTACTGTACAGAGGCATCCAGTTGGAAAATGCACATTGCACTTGTATAAATACTTCATTGCTAATTCAATTTTAAACTCTAGATGGAAGGAGGGAAAGCAAAGCAACTGTTTGTTCTTTCATCATGCCCTCAGCACTTTTCTCCTTCAGCTATCTTTCTGTCGCTTTGCTTATCCCTTGCTCTTCGCTGTGTCTGTCTCTCTGCATCCCGCCATCTTTCTCTCCTGTCTTCTTTCTCCTTCTCCCCCCACCTCTCTCCCTTCTACCTCCTTTATCCTGTCGTTAACCGTTTCCTTGTTTTCATGCCTCTTGTTTTTACCGCACTTATTCCTTCAGATTATTAATGGTAGACACAGATAAAGTAGTGCAATTATATGATTTACTGAATATGCTTATTGTCTTGAAGTAAATAATCACATCTCCAATACCATATTTGAAAATGTAGAGGATGTTAAGTCAGTGAAGCCTCTCTTGACTATAGAGGTCACTGGAGAAAAATGATCACTGAACTTGCACCTTTGACATTTTTGTACATGATTCCAACCTTTTCTCCGAGAAAAATTTTGTTTACTACTAATTTGCAACAGCAAATACTGAATGAAACGTAATGTCGCCCGAATTACGTTTTTCTTTTTTTTTATCAACATAATGAGGAAACCTAGTGAATTAAAATTGTTGGCAAGGTGCAACATGTTGATATTACTATTACTATTGCTATGACATTACTCATAGCAACTAGGGGTGGGGAAAAAAATGTATACAGCATAGTATCGCGATATTTTTGCAATATTGTGTCGACACAAGACGTCACGTATCGACCTTGTATTAACCGCTTAACAATCCGACGGCCCGCTGGCAGGCTCCGTCTTAAAGCTAGAGTGAAGATACTGGTATCAGATGAAACTAGAAAAACATAAGGAATCAGTTGGTACCAACCATGTCATGTTAGCTTGGCGTAATCTTGGCGAGGAAAAACTGGCATTGCCATTTCGAAAAGGGGTCCCTTGACCTCTGACCTCAGGATATGTGAATGAAAACTCTGAGATGAACAGAGTGGAAACTGTATCTAATTAGATGAAACAGATGTTGAAAAATTGCATAATTTGCAGTTGAAAAAAGTTAATAAATTGCAATATATCTTATCGCAATACTCAGCATAT